>JANHFO010004207.1:15422-33796 GCA_032468095.1 Pareas carinatus
AGGTTCACCAGAGTACAATCCTAATTGAGTACAACAAAAGGTAATATTAAAAAAAGATATCAAACCTTGGATTCTTCACTTTTAATCATTTCTTAGTCTTCGATCTTAGGGCTCTATCGGACTGCCCTTGATTTTATTTATTTCTATTGCATTTGCCAAGGGTTATATACTGCTCCAATTATAACAATGATTGAGCATCTTATATTCCTCAGAACAATATAGGACTAAGTTACATCAAATAGAAAACTACAAATTTCATAGCAATAAAATCATAATGCTATTATATTGAACATATCAGAGATTTAATAATAACTTTATTATCATTGTATGAGTATACACAGTATACACATACAACAAAATTCACATAACACCCAGAGACCAGATCCAACACACATGACAATCCCCAAATGTACACCACCCGCCAAATTCCTCCCTCCCTAAAAACACCCAAGCGTCCACACAACAGATCAAATAATGCTATACAACAGTTCACTGATGGTGGCCCTTAAGTTCATTGTTAAGTGCAAATATTGCTCTGGGGTAAAAGCTATATTTATATTTGTATTAATACAATAAACTTCACAAAACATGAATGTTTGAACCGAAAAACGTTCACAATTCATAAACTTGTACCTTTCTGATACTCTAGTAATGCTATGCAAATATTTGATTCAAAGCTTTCTGTAAAAGTGAATCAATTGAATCACCCCATCAAATTTTGTAACTTGGTACAATTTCATTAAGAAAAAATTGAAATAACCGTAAATTGTTACCATTTTCTGGACCCAAGTACAGTATAATCTTTATATTGAAATTATAATTCAGTTTTAATATGAATTTATTCTTAATATGGCAGAATTAAAATGATCAATTGTTCATGCTTTTACTATTTATATACTGTATTTTTATCACTAACTTTTAAATAATAATTAAAAAAAATTAAACTCTCCTTTGAGTTGAATTTGATGCCTGGTGAGTGCATGAAACTGTCAACAGTTTGGAAGTAGTTTGCCATTGCTGACTTATGGTATGGATTTTCTTTTTTATTTGGACATCCCAGTCTAGCCTTTAGCGCTTGGATCCATTGCCTATTTATTGATTTTATTCAATATTATCTATTGAAATGACTATTAGGAAATTATTAATTTTTATCAGACTTTATATAATGCAAATTCCTCAAATCTGGACACTGCATTGTGATTTCAGTGTTTTCTAATCCCTAGTAAAGCAATATTTTGATGAAAAAAAAATGCTTATTTTGGGAAAAAACCCTACTTTTTAAAGTGACTTTTACTGTGCATTGCTTCAACTGGGTACCTTAAAACTGCCTTAGTTAAGTATCCAAAAGTGTATCAAAAGTGGAGGAGAAGACATGTAGAATAGAAGGCATAGGGGATTGCTTTGAAGGACAAAAGGGAAGAGCTCCTACAAGGCCGTGGTCAGATAAGAAAGACTTGAGCCAGCTCCTTTCCCCCTTGCAGTTCACAAGAAGATGCCATGAGGGAGTGGGAAGCCCCTTCATATTTATAAGAAACTGTTACCATAGCAGTTACAATAAAAGTAGTCCTGGGCTATATGACATTGGTCTACCTTGTTGGTATAGCATGTAATTATTGAAAGAGTAGCTTTAATAGAGTTACAGATGTTACTAGAATTGATTCATTAATCAGAGGCATACAAACTATGGGTAATAACTCTACGGGGAGGGTGCAAGCAAATTAGGTGTTGGGGTGGGCTTGCACAAAGAAAGGAATGATGACAGAACTGAGGAGCCTGAACTAGGCAAGTCCCAAGTACAGCAATATATTGCAAGTTAAGAAGAGCAAAAGAAGTCAAGCCATCTACTTGACAGGAAGAAACACGATTCAGCCAATTAGGTAACAGAGATGACTTGTGCTATTGGCTCTTTGTGGCAAACAACTGTTACTTATGTGACTATGTCTGTGTATAGTTGTTGAGTTACCTGGAACCTTAGATTGGAAAAACAGTTCTTGAATTTTCTTGAACTTGATATTTGTCTCTGGACATTTTTGTGAAAGTTAGCTTTTGTGCATATATGCTATTCAGAAAACCTTGACTTAGTAGTATGTTTTGGCTTAGTGTGAATTAATGTTTGAATTCTCTGTCAGAAGCTGTGGATATTTTAACTGGTAGTGCAAAACAACGTGATTGGAGGAGCTCCAGGCATGCAAGTGCCCTATAGAGAGTTGGGTGCTTTCTGTGGTGCTATGTGAAGAGCATAGCCTAATCCAGTGATAGCTAACCTTTTAGACACCGAGTGCTCGGACAAGTCATGACTATTGAGTCGCGGCTTGTGATGTCGTCGCCTGGTGCCACTACTCTTTCTGAGCATATGCATGGCCCCGTGATATCATTGCATGGCGCCGCTACTCCTTTCTGAGCATGCTCAGCTCTGGGACAATGTTGGGGCAACTTGGCTCACATTCCAGCAGAGAGGGGTCTGCTTACCCGCTGCGGCACGCATGCCATAGGTTCGCCATCACTGCCCCTAATTCATCACCCCTAGCATGATCTGTTTCCACTGTAGTGGCAAGAAAGAGAGACTAAGCACAAGTAGTTCTTTTCAGGTAGACTCAAGGCAAGGCTGGTGTGATGGAGATTTGGAGCCTGGTGTGTTTCTCTTAAGTATTGATAGGGGCGTAAGAGTGAGGGTGTAGTTGGCAGCATTCTGGTCTTCACTTCTGTATTATTTATAGCTTAAGATAAATGTCTAGTTACCCTTCTCCTTCTGCTCTGTCCGGATAAGCCAGCTATCAAAGAAAAACCTGTTTAGAAGAAGAACAGGTTTTGACAAAGCCCTGAAGATCTGGATCCCTGTTAAATTGCATTCTGGGCTCCACTTTGCTTAGACAAGTCGACACTGATTCTGTTTTGTGCTTGCAAGTCATCATCTTATCCTAATCCATTCACAGGGTGTGAGGAATACAGTATTAAAGTGCTAGATTGCCCTATTTTATTGTCTCTACTGCTACAGAAAATTGGTCAAGGATATTTTTACATTTTTAAAAGTATGCTTCAAAGAGTTGCCTAGCAAATTAGAAAAGCAGCGGCATGTTTTTCACAGTTCACAACTAGCCACAGAACTGAACTTATTGAAGAAAAGACAATGTGAATTCATTTCAACACAGGTTATGATTAGGAAATAAAAGAATATTTTTCTGGCTATTGTTTTTAGGCTTTCTAATGTTTGTGCAGAGTACACAAAAGAAGTTCAGAAATATGAGAATAGACATAGTCTATTAACATACACACAATAGACACTGTTGCACTTGGCAACCACACGGCTAAACAGCATCCTTGTCAGTAATGTGTTGTATACTTTTACGTATGATATACTGTATACAATTAAAAAAACCTTGTTATCAACCTCTTCTGGGAAGTCTGTTGCCTTCTGTATTGTTTTCAGGCACTACATTTTCTGTGTTTGGAAGATCTGTAAAGTGACACCTCTTTTGCTAGTGTTTTAATTGGAAATTGATCAAAATATTGGTTTATTGTTAATTTTAATGTGTTTTTATATTTTAGATCTTTTTAATGTGTGCTACATATATGAATGAAGAAGCATAAATGAGATTAATTCCCCAGGGTGACATCATCACATCCCGCTACATGAATTTCTGTCCCTAGATTGTTTATGTGACAAATTAAGTATATAGGATTACTGTTTGTGGGGAGAAGAATGAGAGAGCAGGAAGTTTTTGCATGAATGAATCTCTCTATTGGAACTCCAGAGTCTCTCAATTTATGATCCCCAGCTGCCACAAAGCAGCAGTCCAATATGATGCTTAATCTCCGAATGTGAACAGATTCTGTCACCCACACATTTCCTCATTCTTTAACTTCTAGTCAGTAGCAGCAGGGATTGAATGTGTACTCACTGTTTTGTTGGCTGATGCTTTCTCAAAGTATGATTTGGAAAAATGACAAACAAATAAGCCAACTGAGAAACATAGAAACACTTGGAACAATATGTTCCAGACTATGGATAAAATTCAAGAGCTTGTGATTTAAACTAAATACAGTACTTGAAATGTATCTTCTCTTTTATCCTATAATAGAAAACTTCATATCTGTTAGTTCTGTATGGATAGAAATTAAATTGTTCAGCAGAGTTTAATTAATTCTATTTCTTTCTTGGTAACAATGGAAAGCATTGTCTTATATGTAGCAAGGGTAGTAAAATCCTGCGGAGGCAGGTGAAATGTCTTTCATGGCAAATAGGAAAGGAGTAAGTTTTTAATATTTGCATATTCAAAAAATCTGTAAAAATAACACCCTATGTATTATGGGTAAGCTAGAAATGTATTTGTCTAATACACTTTAAAAAAACGCACACCAAGAATATACTTTATATATGGTTGCATTTAACTGAAACTGCAATATTTTGAATGATGGTGATTATTTTGGGCAACTTCACTCTGCTCTGAGGGTAAACTAGACCTTATTAGCATTTAAATTGAGGAAAGCTCAGCTGGCTTTCTGCAAGGGGAGAAATTGACTTTCTAGATATAAGGCATTGAGCATGTGTACACAGCCCTGTTCTTGGAGAGCATATGCACACATGCATGTGACTCATGTCATTTGCAAGCATTTCCAAATGAAGTTTGGATATTTGGAAAAAAAAGCAGCTTGATCAAACAGATCAGGATCATCACAAATCTTTCTTCAGGCAGCCTTTCATCCTTTAAATGTTTGCCTCTGGATGATTTGTTGTGCAGAGAAGACAGATTTATTACTCTCTTTATGTGTTCATCGTCACAGTGGTTTAAACAGAATTGTTTTTGCTTTATAATGAATTTTGTCCCAGTGTAAGCTTGTATCTTGATCTGTTTAACAAAGAAAGTTTACATGTCTTGTTCATAATACTATCAGATAGGTTTTTAGGATAAGGGTGATGTCATGGCAGTAAGAACAGTGTAGTATTATTCCTTCTTCTTTCTCCTATACTTGAAATTTTCAGAAATTTGTCCTCTGTCTCTGCTTTCATCTGTCAAGCAAATAATTTTCAATGATTTAAATATTGTTTCCCTTATTGTTGATAGATTTTAGATTTTATGATTATTTCCTAAAGAGAGTCAGATTAAAAAGATATTGTCTTTTTCATCTGAATCTTTAAAAATGTGAATGTGTTTTTCAATGGTGGTTTCAAATGTCGTAATACAAAGCAGCTAAAATATTTTTTCTTGATTGTAACATTGCCTTGCTTTTAAGAAAACATTTCAGCCCCCTATTTTGAATACATATTGTGGCTTTGTTATCTCAGGCATGTGCAATTTATATATGCAATTGCCACTTAAATCCTGACTTTTGTTATAGGAATCTTTTTTGAGTGGGTGGGTGGGGAGGATTTAAGCTTGTGTACAGAGCACAACGTTTAATATACCCAACGCCCCTGTGTTTGCATAAGGATAATGGCCATATTCTAGCACCCTGCCTGTAAAGTCAAGTTTATGTAAGACTTCTATAATGCAGAAAATCCCTGTAAAACAGAAGTAAAGAACTGCAAAACAACATTTTCTTGAAAACAGATGATATTTACTTAAGAAAACTTGGTTAGCTTAGGTAAATCTCTGTTTTCAAGGAATGAGTGGGGAAAGTAGTCAGCTAATTACTGAATATGCAGACTGGGTTAAGAAACTCTCTCCTTGTGTCAAGACTTTTTCTGGTAGAATGCTCCATTAAAAATATATATTCATTAATCATTTAAAGAAAACATAAATGAGCAAAGAAATGGAACAATAGAAAAGAAAAATACAAATGAATAAGTAAGGAACTTACAAATGTCACAGTAGTTGTAATTTTTCAGGATATCATTATTTAATTGTGAATTATAGTTAATATATTTATTTAATTTATATAGTCATCCATCTCACCTAAAGCAATTTTGACTGGACCACAATAATAAATAAAACAGCCAATTAAAATAAATAAATAAATAAATAAAACAGTCAATATAAAAATTCTTTTCAGAAGACAAGAAACAGTTTTTTTAAACTGAAATAATACAACCTGATGGGGCTGAATTTGTTCTGAAAAGATACATGGACATTGGCTATATTTTAAAAAGTGGCTATGATCTTTTTTGGTGGAGATTATTATTATTATTTTACAATTTAGCATGATCATTCATGTCTATTATTGTAACCAAAAGATGAACTGTGACTTAATTTTTTTCATATGAATAAAGAATATTCATAAACAAGAAATCATGCTAATAGTAAATGATTTTGAATCACAGCAACGAACTATACTGAAGGGCACAGAACAAAGTTTAGAAATATACTCCATATTTATAAACGGCTGCTAAAGTACACGTCAGAAACTGAATAAGTCAAAGAATTTATGATTAAATTGATGCAGAATTTAGATGCAGTAAAAAGAAATACAGACATTTGCCCCCTTCCTCCCCAGGTCCTGCTGTGCTTCCTCATCATGGTGGAAGGAGTGGGGTCAGATGGGGTATTGCTGGTGCAGAACACTAGGAGTATACTGTATGCCAAGCGAATATATTCCCAGCAGACTCATTCAAGCCTGAAGGTCATCCCAGCTGCCCAGATAAAACAATATGAGTAGATGCTGGAGGCAAACGATCAGTTTAAGGACAATGGCAAAAGCATCAATTCATACTGTGTGGGAGAAGGCCATGAGAATTCACTCCTGTATTGTTTCCAACCAAATATGGACAATTTTAAATAAATTAATAACATGGCGCCAAATAAGAGTTATTAGCATGCATGCTACTGAGGAAAAACTGAGAATTGTTTTGGTGTTCCTAATAGTTTTCACGATATGACTAGATTAAAGCCCCCAGGATATCTAGTTGCTGATGTTGCCATATAGAAAAAGACAACCCAAAATTACAGAGAGAGAATTACAATAGGAATGTGGAGCATTTGAAGAGTGACCACAGGAAAAGCTTGTCCCAGTGAAAGATGAAATGAAATGACATCTTAGGCATCAAGTGACTTGAGATTTGAACATTTTTACTTGGTAGATCACACTGTTTGCTACTCAGGACATGCTGTGGCTGGCAAAAGAACACAAACACATGTATATTGTAATTTCTATTGCAACATATCCAAAGAGTTCCTAATGCCTCTTCTAACTCCATTTCTGGGAGAGACAGATGAATTTTATGAGAAGTTTTTACTAGCAGATAAGGACTAAATATAACTCTTGTAGTTTGCAAGTTTGTTTTTGCTGCTTGTAAAGCTTGTATATTGCTGGTACCAAAATAGTGTAAGCATGATTGCATATTTTTATCTTGTATATCTTTATTTATTGTGTATTTTTAACCTCTACATTGTACATGTTATTTAGTAACTTTTATTTAGTCTGAGTCCTTGACTTATAATGAAGAATTTAAGCAAATATTTGAACTTATGACATGTAAAACAAAGAATAGGATTGCTTTTAGAAATGGTATAGCAAGAACACTATTTGACTACAATGCAATCAGTTGCCAAATAATATCAGTTAGACCTTGTAGATAACACTTTAATATGGCAGTCATCCAAGTTTCCGCTTCAGTCACTTGATACAGAAGATGTTGATGAGTTTTATGATCAAGTTCAAGTTGTAATTTACAGAACATGAAGCAAAACATGTTGCTTTTGATTGAAAATTGGAATATTCAAGTTGGAAATATTAAGGAAAATGTAGTTGCATCATATGACTTAGGAAACAGAAATGAAGCAGGAGACAACCTGTCAATTTCTGCCAATTGAATAATTCTTTCATTGCTAACACTGTATTCAAATAGTCACAACAGTGGTATACGTGGACATCACTAGATGGAGTATACAGAAATAAAACATTATATTATTTCTAAAAGAAGTGAGGTACCTTAATTACAGCATCAAACACATAGGTGCCGCCTGTGAAACAGATCATGGACTGTTCATGTGCAGGTTCCAAGAAAATTCTTTAAAAAATAGCCAATCACTTTTCACAATATGATCTTGATCATTTTCAAGAAAAAGATAAGAGAATCAGAGGAATTGTAGAATAAATTTAAACAACAATTTACGAATGAATTTGAAGAGTAGAATAGACTAGAATTCTTTATTGGCCAAGTGTGACTGGACACAAAAGGAATTTTTCTCTGGTGCATATGCTGTCAATGTACATATAAGCTACAAGTGATAAATTATTATCATAAAATACATTCATCATGTCATAAAACACACTCATCGTGTCATAAAACACACTCATCATGTCATAAAACACATTCATAATGTCATAAAATATATTCATGCCAAAGATGAAAAAAAATAAGAGAAATACAGTATGGATGTCAGAACAGACAGTGAAAATTGTCAAGGAGAAAAACCAAACCCAAGAAAGTTTTTTAAAATCTCAGGAAGAAATTAAATGAAGAATTTCGGAGAACTATTCGAAGAGACAAGAGGCAGTATTCTAATAATATCTGTAAAGTCACTGAAGTTGGAAATAGATGATAGAAGATCTCTGAACTCGGAAAATGACGCTAACTTTGAGCAGATACTAAGCAATTCAAAGAAAATCAAACAAATGGAGGGAGTATAATAAATCGCTATAGCAGAATTGTCAACAGCCCAGATACTTAGAAGATATTTCCTACTTACAAGGACTTGTAGTACTAGAAGATGAAGTTAAGTCAGCACTCTGGGAAGTTGGAAATGTACAGAAACTGATGGAATACCCACATAAATATGGCAAGCACAGAAGAAGAATCTAAATGTTCTTTCAAACTGTGCTAGCAAATCCACACTGGGAAACAGTGAGATCAATCTATATAACCGTACCAAATATAGGAAACTTTAGAACTTGCAAAGAACAATATAATATCTTAAATTCACACATTAATAAAATAAGGCCTAGGATTATCTGACACATATTAGAGTCCTACATGGAAAAAGAGATGTCAGGGCTTTAGATAAGGCCACAAAACATGAAATATTATTGCTGATGCACACTGGATAATTAAGGAAGTCAGTGAAAACCAAAAAGAAGTCAGTATGTACTTCCTTAATGATAGAAATATCTTTGATTGTGTCAGTCACTACAAGCTGTGGAATGTATTTAAAAATGGGAATCCCAAAACATGCCTTTGTCCTCATGTGAAACCTATCATAAGTCAGGAAACAACAGTATGGTCTGAATGAAATGAAACCTTTTATTGTCATAGTACAACATGTGTACAATGAGATTGTCTTGAGTCTCCATTTGTGCATTTCCCCCCCACCTCACCCCCAACACATGCAGACACCACATTGTTACAGTATTATTTTTCATTCAGGAGTCTGACAGCCCAGGGATAAAAACTGTTCTTCAGCCTGAACATGGCAAAACAGACTGCCTTAAATTTGGCAAAGAAGTGAGAAAGCCTAGATATGTTGTAAATATTAAGAGAAACTGGCTTGGAAAAAGATGAACGTGATTTTAAAATTGGAGGAAGAAGCATCAATAATCTGCACTATGCTTATGACATTACTCTGATAACCAAAAATGCAAAGGGTTTGTAAGCTCTTGTAGTAAGCTCCATTACTAGAAGTCAAGGAACACAGTGAAAAAGTGAAACTAAAAGAAAATGAAACTAATATCAACAGGTACAACAACCAACTCTGAAAACAGTTTGGGGTTACTTTCGCTTTCCTGCTGTCATATGGTAAAGAGCAGTGACCCCCAGTCTTTTGGGCACCAGGGACTGGTTCCACGGAGACAGCTTTTTCCGCAGCCTGGAGGGGACATGGTTTTGCGTCCTGCCTGCATCCTGTGAATGGGGTTCAATTTGTTTATGAGGCCCAGTTACTGACATGCTGCAGACTGGTGACAGTCCATGGACCAGGGGTTGGGGACCCCTGGTAAATAGAATGGAGAATAGGGGGGAAATGATCAGTTCCCTAACTTCATTCTAGCTTCTTTAGCAAACCAGCACCCAAACCTTGTTTGTCAGCTTCCTTTTAGCTCCCAGGCTGCCTTCCTAATGTGGTTCTTTCCCTCAATGCCATTCATTTCCCTTACTAGCCAGTTCATACTCACAAATCATTAATCCTCGGGTAATCCTCTTTAGCGCTTTGTTGTCTTCTTTCTTTTTTTTGACGTTATTAGTCATTCTGATTAATACATGGGTAGGATCTCCAATAGACCAGGAAAAAGCAAAAAGACCTCTTTTTCCTGCCCAATCAGCCTTCCATTAGAAGCAGATGTGTTTGCCTGCGGATGTTCCAATAATTAAGAAGCTTCCAGCTATGTATTTGCATCTGGCAAGCCGATAAAAACGCAACCTTGAGAGGTAGGGAAACAACACAACCCTGCACTGATGACGATATCACATTTGGTAAGGTCTTTTAGAAAATCATTTGAGCACAGCAGCTTTGTTTGGAGTTCATATAGTAGTTCACCAGCCCTATCATGTTTTGGCTTCAAATAACTCCAAAGCCCCAGTTAATGTCTGTTGTTCAGTGGGAAAGGACAGACACAACACATTCCACTGAATGTGAAAAGCCAAAGTGCTATGTGGAACATGGTAGCTGTGAAGATAGTAAATTCAAATTACTGTGTACAAAGAGATCTTAGCATGGATGGTGAAATCCCTAGAATACTTGTCAAACTATTTAAACTAGTTGAGTCACCTTTTTGTACATGCAGCTTTTTCTCAATCACATCCAAAGTCTTTCCCAATTGTAACTACAATAATTTCAAACACTTTTGTTTTGGAATTGGGTATGTCTAGTTTAATGAAAAGAAGGATCAAGGGTGACACAAGAGCAGTGTTCCAGTATTTAAGTGGCTGTCACAAAGAATGGGGTGAAGCCTATTCTCCAAAGCACCTGAAAGCAGGACAAGAAGCAATGGATGGAAACTCATCAAGGAGAGAACCAACCTAGAATTAAGGAGAAATTTCCAGACAGAACAGTTAATTAATGGAACAACTTGCCATCAGAATCAGAATTTATTGATCCAAGTGTGTTGGGACACATAAGGAATTTGTCCCCAGTGTACATGCTCTATTCAGAAGTTGTGAATGCTCCAACACTGGAAGTTTTAAAGAAGAAAATGGACTGCCATTTGTCTGAAATGGTATAGGGTTTCTTGCCTGAGTAGGGGGATGGACTAGAAGACCTCCAAGGTCCCTTTCAACTCTGTCATTCTGTTATTCTTTTATTCTGTTTTGCTGGGGGTTGTGCGAATCTTAAGCTTGCATTTACCTTTTATCAAAAGAATTGAACTGTGTCCTCCATCTTTACTGCTTATTTATCCTCCCCTCCACTGTCTCCTTGCTGTGTCCTTTCCCTTCATCTCCCACTGCAGTTTTACTTCTATCACTTTCAGGTGAAGTTTACTTTTCTGTCTTAGCAGTATGTGAGATCAGTCACTTCCTGTCCTTACTAGAGATTGCTGAAGGAATTTAATTACTAGCGAAATTTAAAATGGCATATGAACTTCTTTGATACTTGGTAAGCTGTAAACTGAGATTCTTGAACGTGCACTAAAGGAATAGTATAGATATAGCAACATTCACAGATATTGTCAACTCCAGTATTATTGTAATCACAGTATTGAAAAGAGAATATAGCAATAGCACTTAGACTTACATACCACTCCACAGTGCTTTAGAGCAGGGTTCTCCAACTTGAGAGCCGTGGCCCACTACCGGGCCATAACTCAGTGGCAACTGGACTGCAGGACCAATGGCTGCGTGCAGCCCCACTACCCTAAGCACTGGCCAATGGATGTGTCCCCCTGGCCTGAGCACTGGCCAATGGATGCGGCCTTCTGGCCTGCGTGCTGGGCAATGAACATGACCTGAGTGCCAGGCAATGAATGCGGGCTTGAGTGCCAGGTGATGGATGAGGCTCAGAGTGTCAGGCAATGAACATGGCCCACTGGCTCGAACGCTGGGCGATGGATATGGCCTGCAGCCCTGAGCATTGGATAATGGATGTGCCCCATGTGCGTGCATCCACCTCTCTTTCCACCCCGCGGCAGGTCGCCAACCCAAAAGGGTTGGAGACCCCTGCTTTAGAGTTCTCTCTAAGCAGTTGACTGAGTCAGCACATTGCCCCCAACAATCTGAGTCCTCAGTTTACCAACCTCAGAAGAATGGGAGACTGACTCAACCTTGAGCTGGTAAGAATCAAACTGCTGGCAGACGGCAGAGTTTGCCTGCAATACTGCATTCTAACCACTGTGGCACCACGACAGTGGACAGTATTCCTGAGGATAGATTTTTTTGTTGTTATGGTACTTTCTGTTCATAATTAGCATTTCAGATAAATAATGGAAGTTATTATAGTAACGGTGTTCAGAATAACAGAATGACAGAGTTCTTTTTACTATGAATATTTAATTTAATATCTCAATCAGTTTTAACTTATTTTGCCCACCTTAGGACTGACCACATTTTATCTCCTCATTTATTCATATCTGTCCCCATTTTCTGTCTCAGAATGACTTTATTTCAGTAAATCATACATTCAGGTTTAAAAATAGCCAAGGGGAACAGAGTATTCTTCAGGCAGGATGCATCTGAAAATAGATTTAATTGTGACAGTCCATGTTTTAATTTCCTTTAGGTGAGAGAAACTAGTTTTGAATGGTGAATTAATAAAAACAGTTTCTGACAGAAAATGGAAAAGGTAACTAGAGGTTAGATTTAATAAGTAATTTTTTTAGGGTTTTGTTCAATTCAGCATGGATTCATTCAAATCTGTGGGGCAATTAACATGGGCTTCTTTCACTAAAAATGATGCTTTAAAAATCCTGAAAATAAATCAGATGAATGGGAAAACCATTTTATGAGGAAAGATTTAGTATTTAGCACTTGAATTTACAAAAAAAAAGCTTGAATGATATGGCTTCATTGAAGTATAGACAATATGGAAAATGTAAATAGAGGTTTTTTTCCATTTTTGATGCTGGAATTAGCTATCCTGTTAAAACAGTGACAGGCTCATACAGTGTATGATTGAGATATGGAATAGCAGTATTGCAAAGTAGAGGTGCCACTATACTAAGAACCTGTCTCTGCATTACTGTCTCTATTTGGTGTCACTTTCTGCAGTAGTTAAGTTTTTTTTCCTTTTGGGAGCTTGTTTCAATTCTGGATGGTATCCATTAATTTTAAAACAGTGGTCTTTTAAATAGATGCTTAGCAATCATCCCCCTACTTAAGTGGCTTTTTTAGATCTTATCACCATCAGCTCTGTCAGTTGGGCAACACAGGTTCTGTCTCATAATGCTTTGAAGTTAGACTCATTAACCCTTACTACATCCTATACTGCGACAACTGCTGTTTTAAAGCAATAGATGTGGCCTTTGCACTCTTGGTTATATGTTTTAAACTGCATATATAGGGTTTTTTAAAAGAGTCAAAATGTTTTATACATTACTATAATCTAAATCATTTTTCATTATTAGGGCCAAGGTTATGTCAGTGTGAATATATTTACCACATTGTATGCAGTTCTGTAGCAATGATAAGATGACCTTCCATTTCAGAAAGGTATGTGATGAGTCAGTTGGCTTTCAAATATGTAGGACTGAACTGAGTTTATATTTTGACTAGCAATAGGTATTATTATATTAGCTTGCCAGGTTTTAAATGTCATAGTAACCTAAGAAAAGACATTTTGTTGTGGAGGAACAAACAACCATTTGTTATTTTATATAGTTCACAAAATTAAATCTGTGACTTATTTATTTTTATTCTGTGAGTTTTATATCTACCTTTTTTCCCAGGAGCTCACAGTGGTATACAACTGCTCCTACTTCAAGACACTTTCAAATATGGTGCTTTAAGATGTTCAGATTTTCAGTTTTGGGTTGTACAGGTAGTCCTTGCTTTACAACCAGTCACTTCTTAGTGGCCATTCAGAGTTACTTACGATAGAATGATGTGGGGGAGAGGCCTGTGGGGACTTGGTGTGGAGATGGAAGCAGGCTCAAGGCTCTGTTCTAGATAGTGAGAAGATGCTTTGGTGTCCTCAAGAGATGTGAGGAGAGAACCTGGAAGAAGAGGTGATATGAGAGTCACCTTTCACACTAATAGGAGTGACACTTAATCCAAGCACGTGTTAATTTTTTTGTTGTAGTTCCTTTGAGTTAATGCTAATTCCTGTGGACTAGTTCCTGCAGTTTTCTTAGCAAGATTGTGTTCATAGAACATTTAAAACATGTATTAGTTTCTAAAATTTAACAGCAATTACACATTATTGTATGCAAGAAGTCTACACTAGTGGAATATATTTTGGGACAGTCAGATGGGAACTGTACATGGTTATGTATATTCAGTTTTTTGAATATGAGAGAGATTAAAAAGCTAGTGATATACATTCAATACTTTTGATCGGTTTTCATTATACTGTATGTACCATTCGAAAGTTTTCTTCTTAAACTTATGTGAACTTCTTTACAATCACAGTAGGTGGTAGCACCTGATCCCAAGAAAAAGTAAGCAGGATTGAACTTTGCCAGTCCTTGGATGAGGGACCATAAGAAATAGGCAGTGGGAAATCATTGCTGAATTCCTGTTAAAAACAATTACATAGAAATTTTTACCATTACCTTATTAACTGTTTTGTATGCTCTTCTGTAGTATCACATTTACATAGATTGATTTCTAATGTCTTGAGATAGGCTTGTTTGCTTAGCTAAAAGGAGTCAGTTGGAAGTGTAAGGTGTTCTTAGATAGGAACTCAAATTTGTAGTTAAGGAGTTGAAACAATCCAGAATCACTTCAAGCATCCAATCATGGTTCTCACTGAATTATTTTTTTAGCCATTTGCCCTCAGTTGAACATTGCAATTTAAAACAATTTTTTGTTGATGCTTATGTTAACTTCTCTGAGTTCATTTGTAAAAGAGGAATTTTTCAAATTTGGCTGATTAAGGCAGAGTCCAGTTGATACTTCATATAGTATAAGAAACGCTCAATATTTCCCTTTAGATTCATATTTATTTGGTTCAGAAATAAGGTTCGCATGCCTCTTTCTTTCACTTGTTGTCTGTTATTGTAAGATTGCAAGCCGTTCAGAATGTAAGGTCAAATTGTACAGCTTTCTCCTGTACTTTTAGGTAGGTTGTCCATTTCTCTCTGTTAGGTGGTGATCCAAATGTTGTTTGTTATCACTAAAGTATCACTTATTACAGTGCATAAAGAAAAGTGTTTTTGTCCCTCCAGGAGCATTTGCAGCTTCCACCATTCATTTGTTTCTTCATATTGTTCTTAATTAAATCATTTAACATACTAATTTTAGCATTTAAAACATTTATATTACACATATGCATGTTTCTGAGGAATAGCCATCTGAAGAAAAATCTTTATACATAAGGAATTATTGTCCTATTATAATGGCTGTCATCAACTTGCACATGGATATTTTTTGGGATTGATATTTCATGAAAGGCTGAATTAAAAAATGGGAAATTTAGCTATTAATGATGACCGCAAATTTGATATTAAATTTAATATTATAACAAAATGTTAAAAACAGAGATTGAGAGTTAGAGATTGATTACTGTAGTATTTAAAAAATATATCTCTGGTGGGCCCTGCAAAAGTCTGAAAAGTGTCTTAAGTTTGTTTATTCATATCAGATGCATTACAATTAAAATAGAACATACTATATATTTAAAATATAAAATATAAGATTAAAATATGTGTAAGTTAAACAGATCTTGCCCAAAAACTAGCTCAAAAACTCAAGTTGAGAATCTTGGTTATACAAAGAAACAGAATTAATATTTCACATTTCCTTTACTTTTATTTTATTCATACACCTTCCCTTTATTATCCTAAGTGATTCCTGTCACCTAGGAATCCTTTTACACTGGTTCAATTGAATGCTGTTCTAAGAGTGATACTGTTAAGGAAAATTTAATGTCAATCCTTACCAAGAATTTGTACTATTTAGATTCCAATACTATAAGACTACAGCACACCTGCTCTGGAAATATTCTATTGTCATCCTTGAAAGGTGAAGATAATATCTCTTTTATCAGGCACAAGGCTATGTGATGACATTCCAGGGCCCTTAGAGACTTTTTTTCAGCATCTTGCATTCTGCCTTCTGGCTAAGTTTGCTGGGATAGCTTGCTCTGGGCAAGTTGACAGTTGTTTGAAATCGTCTCCACTTGTAAATGATATTCTGGACAAGTGGCATGATTGATATCCATTTGTTTGGCGATCTTTTTAAGTCCCTTCTCTGACTCCTAGCTATCTCTTTCCTCCTTTTGAAGGTCTCAGAGTGATCTTTCCATACATGCCTTTCAGCAACAAAGAGCAAATCAGGGTAATTGACTGAGGTTTCACTAAGACAGGTTCTTTTAAAATCCTCTCTAACAATGTTCTAATAAAATGCACTTGATCTGGTATACTGATTCTGCTTTCAGGTGTAGAAGTCATAAATGTGCTTAGTTTTTCTGCATGTAAAATTTGCATATATATTTATTTAAATTACACAGTGGGTTACAAAATGATGCACATTTTTATATTCACTTTATTAATGTCATTGACATGGATCAAATATCTGTTGAAATATGTTAAAAAATCAAACATTTCAGTGAAGTGTATGTTTTCATGTCTGTAGAATAATTAGTGTTAAAAGTTTCTACCGCGTTTCCCCAAAAATAAGACATCCTCCGAAAATAAGACCTATTTATATTTTTGCCTCTCGCTAGAATATAAGGCATCCCCTGAAAATAATTATTATTTTCGGAGACTGCCTTACTTTTGGGGAAACACGGTATATCGCCCACTCCCACCCCCAAATAACACCCGGCCCCGGGTGGCACCTTACCTGATTGAGCGGGGTGCAGAGAAATAGGGTTGGCTGAAAACTGCAGCGCTCCGAATTTGCAGGTTTGCAGCCTGCTGGGAGGCGCCGGCTACCCGAAGCGCTTTCAAAGCGTTTCCCAGTTGGCTGCAAGCGCACAAATTCGCCAGGGGCTGGTGTTATTTGGGGTTGGGTGATCTACTGTGTTTTCCCCAAAGTAAGGCACCCTCCGAAAATAAGACCTAGAACTCTGTTGGGAGCAAAAATTAATATAAGACAGTGTCTTATTTTTGGGGAAACACAGTAATACAAAAATCCTCAATGTGGAACATTTTCTACTGAATACATTCATAAATTATCATGCAGCTTGATTCATTCAAACTATTCTTGAAAAACTGGATGAGTTTTAGAGAAGCCAGCTGTATCCTGTTAATAAATGCATAAATTTATATACAGCATTTTTAAACACTAAATTTATAGTATTTTTAGTGTAACTAAAATTGTTCAGCTCTCATGAAATAAGTAAAATCCTGTGTTTTGAAAGTGGAATTAAAGAAGAGTACTACCATCTTAAATTGACCAGTACCAACACATGCACTCATTTGTGGAAATAGGCTATATTTAACATTTTAGAAATACACAGTACTTTAACTGCTATACATTTGCATATAATGATGTCAGTAGCAGATTTTTATATTCTAAGAACAGACAAATCTTAACAGCAGATTATTTTCTGTGTCATAATGCTGTATTGTTAATGCCTGTAGAATGAAATATGTAGTCTTGCAAATCATGAGATTGTATAATGCAAGTCTAGTGCTATTGCATAAGACAATTATAATGGAGAGAATCAATAGAAGAGAATACTTGTAGCTTAGGGTTGAACTGTGAGACTCTTGGTGCTCTCCAAACTTGCAGTTTTCTTGCAGACATTTCATTACCTACTTATTTTGGTATTGAAACATTTGAAGAAAATAATCAAACTTGGAGAACATCAAGAACCCTACAATGAAGTTTAAGTGACGTGCTTCATTTTCCCTCATGTTCTCCTGTATAAAATGTCCTATCTTGTGGTGTCTGCATAGTATTTTATTTATTTATTTATTTAGATTTATATAGTATGATTAAATGTCTATGGGGATTCTCAATCATCCAGGTCATGGTTGTCCCAAAGGTGCTTTTCCAAAAGGCAACTAGACGGTCTTGGTTTTTTTTCCCTTGAAAACATTTCACTCCTCATCCAAGAAGTTCAAAAAAATCACCTTTGGGACATAACATGACTAGCTAGTTACAACTTAGCTTTCCTAAAAGTACACAATGGTCTATAACTTAATTGGTCATTTTCAAAAGCAATTTAACTCCTGTATGTGTCTTTTTCTTTAGAAGTCCTTTGCGAAGAGTTGATATCTAAGATGACTTAGTTGGTATTATTTTATATAAACTTTTATTAACAAGGAAAAAGTATAGACAACAAATATATATAATTAGAAGGACAAGTGATTGTTAGGGTTATACAGGTGATGATCCCTTTAAGTAACCCTACAGGTTGGTTTACAAATTGCATGGCCAGCTGAAGCAAGCTGAGCCACACCTA
>JANHFO010004207.1:52626-69149 GCA_032468095.1 Pareas carinatus
TTTAATGTTGCCTGTAAGCCGCCCTGAGTCCCCTTGGGGAGAAGGGCGGGATATAAATACTATTAATAAATAAATAATAAATAATAAATAAATAAATTCTATTCCTCAATCTTCGGCAGAAAAACAAGTTAAGCGATAGGTTCTTGAGAAGCAGCTCTGATACATACAGAGATTGTTAAGTTATATTATTTTCCTGATAGGTGCTTTTTAAAAATATATTTATTTCACCTTGATTATTATTTTTTATTTTAAAAAAATCAAGGTGGAAAACATGCTTAATATTCTTTCCACTCTACATATACACGTGTCAAAGAGAAGAAGAAAAAGGTTCTTAGTTACCCTATATTTTGAACTTGTTATTTTTGCCAAATGAAATATTAGAAGATACTGATTGAAAGGTATTAAAACTTTTGCACCTTTTAAAATTTTGAATCTTTCAGCTTTACGTAAATAGTAAGCGTGCATTTAGATTTATAAAGATGTTATATTTAACTTGGTTCTGTATACAGGTTGTGTCAGCTGCTATTCACTTGGAGATCCATTAAAATACAGAATTAGACCAGTGTGTATTAATGTATGCCTTTAAAAAAAAATAGTAGTATTAATATTAGTGGATAATATGCTACTTATTCATACAAAAAAGGCCATTATTATTTGCAGATATGTTTTCTGTTTGTGTTGATAAGGTTCTAACTTGATTAGCTCAGAAATAACCAAAGAAAATATTTTTTTCATTCTATTTCTTGAAGGATCGTGTAACATTCAGAAGAATTATATTGAAAAACAATGCAAAGAAAAGGAAAATGTATGAATTATTTATTGAATCAGTGCCTCTTCTTAAGTCACTGGAGGTAAGGTACTCTGTGGGAGATGAACTGCAAGCATTTCTAATTAGATTTTCCTCAGCATTGTAAATGTTTAAGAGAAGGATAGGGTTTAAGGAAAGCATCTCTGACAGCAATTACTTTTTAATCTTGATGGGTTTTTCAGTAAGCTATTCAGACAGGTTTGACTGGTTCTCTATCTATATTATTTTCAGAGTCAGCCAAGGAATATATGACTGAGTTTTCCTATAGAGACAGTTGGCCTCTATAATCTAAAGTGGAAAGTGGGAATCACATATAGCAATACTAAGTTATTTGTCAGATAATTAGGAAAATTGTCATAGACTACATGCTAGAATGAGCATCCTTCTGCTAATTAGTTTAGGGATGATGGCAAAGAAATGCATTCTAGAACTAATGTGCTGCTCCATTTCAGTAGATAACCAAACACACAAACACACACACACACCTGAAAAGAACAAGAGTGATGTTATGTCCATTTTTAGGGGGTTCGAGATGTATGCAATAAGTGAGGGAGAATAAAAGAGTTGAAAGAGACCTTGGAGGTCTTCTACTCCAATGCCCTGCAGGTGGTATATGAATCCACAGAATCCACAGTAGAAGTTCAGTGTAAAATTATGCATGGGTTATTTTTTTTAGTACTTGAGATGGTATACAAAAAATTGATATGGAACATGTATTGATGGAATGGAAATATTGTTACCTCTGTTGCATTGTGGAAATATTTAGATTATGCTAAAGAAAGGAATAGAGCATATTAAATTATTTTTTTTCTGTTGCAGCCATCTGAACGAATGAAGATTGCTGATGTAATAGGAGAAAAGACATATCAAGATGGAGAACGCATCATTGCTCAGGTATATAAGTCGACTTTGGTAAATACATTGGATTTAGGAGATAGTTAAAAATTCAGTCGTATACAGAATTAGAATAGAATTATTAAATATGGATTGCAATGAATAGCACGCATATTTTTTGTAAAACTTGAAAAATGCTATTTTGATTATTGATTTACATTTTGCACCTTTGTACGAATTGCCAATTTACATATTCTGTATTATTTTTTCGATTCTAGAATACAAAAAAAAATGCTTTTCAAAATCAAAAGGATTGCTCATACAATATTTGGAAAATATGTTTTAGTTTTTTGAAGCAGCAGTGACCTTTATATTCAGATCTCCTTTCTCCATTGAAATATTCTAGAATTGTCACAATTTTCACTTATATTTTCATATCTTAGATTAGATCGTGTAGATTCTTTTCTCTGGACTGCTATGTGCTTTTCTTAGCCTCAATCTCGGAAATTACATTACTTTGTTTGAAACTGATTTTGATCAAAACTTCAGAAAATCCAAAGAAATCTGTAATCTTGTTATCACAGGGCGATAAGGCGGAGAGTTTTTTCATTGTAGAATCTGGTGAAGTAAAGATCATGATTAAAAGCAAGGTGAGTTCAGTTATTTCTGGTATGGTTAGAATTTAAATCGTTTAATATTTTTAAATATGTCTCACTGAATTGACAAAAGTTAAGGAATTTTTTCTGAAAACAGTCCTTTCTGGGTTATATTCCACTTATTTTAGAAGAAAGATGGAGGATGCCCAATGAATAAACTATATATTAGTCACCAATTATGGAAGCTTAAGACAGGATTTGGGAACAGAGTTGCAATGAGATAGGAAGTTATTCCTGTTAAGTGGAAAAATCAAGCTTATTATGTAAAGTCCCTTCGTGATGTTTTAAATATACTCTTAACATAGCCTGGAAAGAGTGTGTTTTAATTTAGAAATGAGGTTCATCCTGCATATGTTATTCTTTAATTTATTGAAAATCTATTTATATAATCTGGTTTCCTCGAGCTATTTTGGTACTGTAGTTCCTAGACTTTCCTAGCTAGTTATAGTGAGTGACTACATTTACTTTGAGTTTTTGGGTAGCATTCCTAACATGATTAATGGATACTAAGTTGTGAAAGTTCACTTACATTTTTCATTAATAGAATTGACTTTGCAAATGAATTTTTACTGTTAAATGTTTGGCTTAAGATTTATATGCACTATTAGGGCTCATTTCTTGACTTGGCAAAAGAAATGTCCTATAAACAGGCTACATGTCCAGAAGTCAGAAATAGATGATATTAATTTCCTAATATGGGTACACATTCCTGTATAACCTTGTTTGCAGAGAGCGCTTTGCAATAAAGGGACCATCACCCCAAAGAATTCATACAAAACTTTAATATGACATCTGACAGATATGGAACTGAGAACAAGTCAATCTCAGCTAATCTCAAGATTATGTGGAAGGTGAAATATTTTTGATAACAGTTTGTCAGCAAATAATTCTATGTCTTGAATTTCTGTTGTAGACTCTCATGGTAAAAGATGCAAACCAAGAGGTAGAGATTGCTCGATGTCAAAAAGGACAATATTTTGGAGAGCTTGCACTTGTTACTAACAAGCCAAGAGCAGCCTCTGCCTATGCTGTTGGGGAAGTCAAATGTTTAGGTAAGCATTTCGTTTTCCTTTGTGACAATTACTGTCAGAGTTGGATTCAGTTGGTGCTTTCTTCCATACTGTTCTGTTTGGATCCATCATTTGCTTAAAATGATTTCTTCACCTGTAATACAAATCACTCAGTTCCAAGAATACCTTGAATGTATATTCTCTATGGTGCTTGTTTGTTAGAAAATGGGCATGAAATTTCAAGAAATCTTTTCTCCCAGTATTAGCACCTTATATTTCAAGGCATGTTAGCACTTTATGGAACTTTTGATTAATATGATACTGTATGGCGTTTCAATTATAGTAGTCCTCGACTTACGATCACTATTAAACCCAGATTTTCTGTTGCTAAGACATTTGTTAAGTGAATTTTATTATCTTTCTTGCCATATTCGTTAAGTAAATCACTCCAATTAAGTTAGTAACAAGCTTAAATGAATCTGACTTCCCCATTGACTTTGCTTGTCAGAGGGGTTGCAGATGGTGATCACATTACCCCTAGGGACACTACTACTGTCATACATCTGAGTCAGTTGGCAACTGTTTGAATTTAGATCACGTGACCATGGGGATGCTCCATCGGTTGTAAATATAAAAAAACAGTCATAAGTCCTTTTTTTCAGTGCTGTTGCAACTTTGAACAGTCACAAAATAAACTGTTGTAACTCAAAGACTATCTGTATTTAAGTTTCTAGGAATGTTAAAAAGAAGTGACAAGTCACATCTTCCTTATTGGTTTAGAATTTAATGCATCCAAGGTTGTAAATTATATAGTTCAAAACTGCAGATTTTATAAGTTTGAACATTACATTGCTTCAAAGAGAGTGAAAGGAAGCCTTTAATATAATAGTTTCAAGATTCTTTTGTCAGTCCTCAGGAATTATTATTTCTGGGACTTTTTTTAATGGATGCTCTAATTTAAAAGTAATAACGGAATTCTTGAGTCTGTAATAAAAGCAAACCCAGGTGTTTAAAATTTCTCTTTGATCACATTAAGACATATGCAAACCAGAAAAAAAGCCAATTGTTATTTTTGTCCCATCACTTGTAATTCCATTTAATTAGATAACCGCCATATTTGCATGATTCCCATTCTAATGATCTTCCAAAAATCCTTAAATATGTATCTTGGGACCTTGAGTCATTATTTCTGTTTTGTTTGATTCTTGCTCCGTTTTTAAAATATCTCCAGTATGTTTCTCAACATTTTTTCTTGCTTTTCAATTGTAAGCTGCTCAGAGTCAGATTGGAGTTGAAGATTTCTCAATTAAATCATTTATTCATTTTCTAGAGATTACTTTTTTCCTGCGTTCCGGGGTAATTTATTTCATTGCTTTTTTTTAAAAGGGCTGGGTTAGCAGCCTCTTTGAAACTAATAGTTTCTGTTCACATTTCTCTGTATTTCTGTGCAGTTATGGATGTGCAGGCATTTGAGCGGTTACTTGGGCCCTGCATGGACATTATGAAGAGGAATATAACCCATTATGAAGAGCAGCTGGTGGCATTGTTTGGTTCAAGCATGGACCTGATCCATCCAGGCAATTAGACGCAGAGTGCATCAATGCCTTCTCAGTTCAAGACGTACAAAAGTCTCCTATTAGTAACAGCGCAGCACCCACACAAATGAAAAAGGACACTACGGGACAGTGGCTGTTGGTGTCTTCTTGGGCATTTTTTAAAAGAAACCTACGCAGGTCTCAGCATAGCTGGAGGGTTCAGGGCTCACTCCAGGCCTCTGCTTTGCTGCTGAAATTTTGTTATTAGACCTAGCCTACTGCTGAGTCTCTTAATCCTCTTTTCACATTGCTTGGTTCAGAATGGCATGTTCCTCCCAACAAGTGCCTAAAGAAATGGAGCGGTCTATTGGTTGTTCTTGTTAAAAATGGAAGAACAAACTTTGAAATCAGAGACCTAGATGGTTGGTGGCTGTTCTTATACTTGGAAACAGCCACCTTCTTAACATTACCTTCTTGTTGACATTTTCCCTTCACCTGATCAAAATCTGATTTTAATAATGATACATTTGGATTTGAATGCCCAAAAGGAATGGGGCATTTGTAGAAACAGTAGATTAACCAGTCCAGTTCTGAGTTTTTCTTGTTTTCTGGAAATGGGAGTGGTTTATTTAAAGTCAAAGAGTTCCAAAGGAACCTAGTGGATAAATAATGGACTGTGAAGTAAAATGCTGAATTGTGAGATGTAAACAGAGTTTCAAGACTCCGGTAAATTTGAATCATAGGTCATGAGATTCAGGGGCTGCAAAGATTGCGCAGAAGATTTGCTGCTGTTTTCTAAATTGGACTGATTTGTGGCCTGCTGGAAAACTGCAGAAGTTTCTTTTAAATTTCTGCTTATGGAGATTCTTGGTACTTCTAGATTTTGCATGGCATTGCCATTGTCAAAAATCTGTTTTAATGCTTTTTTTTTAAAAAAGAAAAAGGTTTCTTTTGTAACTTAAGGAATATTTATGTACTGATGGGGTCCATTATACTGTAATATTTTACAATATTATATAACAATTGGGTATACACTTTCCAACTACAATACCTATTTCCTAAATCTTTTTTGAAAATTAGCAGCATTTTACTTCAGAAATGATTTTTTAAAAGCTACAATAGAAAATAACCTCATCTCTGGGCAATTAACATTGTATTGGAGGCACTTGTTTGAATGCAGATTCCTTTAGCTGCATTTCTCTAAAATCTTGCTCAAATCAGCATATAGCAGATATACTGAACAGAAGTAACATCTTACGTTTTATCCAATTATTAACTGTGTAAGAAATCACCATAAAAATAATCTAAATACAGTATCAGAAATTATTAGGGAAGAAGATATTGCTCCCGTATGAAATTGCATTAGTTGCCAATTCCATTATCAGTGTTTCTCAACTTATATGTGTTTCATTAATTGTGGATTTTCAGCTCATAGAATAAGTCAAAATTTAGTCATTGTGCCATCAAAATTTGATACATAATTCAGTCATTCTAACTTACCATTGGCAATGCTATAAATCCCAATTCATAGGTTGCCTTTTATCCTGGAGCTTGTTATCCCCTTTTTACAATATCTGTTCCCGTGTATTAATTTAAGACTTTAAGTGTTTTATATGTTGTCGAATCAAGAAATAGCACTTGAAAGTAATTTTTTTCTTTTTATAATCATTGCCATTGAAAAAGGTACTGAAGCCCTGACCATCATATTTTATGTTTCTGATTTCCCTTAATTGATTTAAGCTTAGATATAATTTGAACATCTGAGAAAAAATGCTTTATTTATGTAAAGATTTTACTACACCAAAGATTTTAAATGTATGTTTTTCAATTTGGGCAAATTATTACTTGACTTGGACCTGATAAAAGGGATCGGTGAGAAAAGGTAAGTGGTACATCCTTTATCCTTGGATAAGTAGCAAATCGTTTTAAAAAATTTTCTCTTGGACTTGGCCATGTTACAAATGAACCCAACAAATGTGTTCTAGAACCACCATTTTGACTACAAAGGCATTCCTTTCCATTTCTTGCTCGAGTTCTTTTGTGTCTTTCGCCGTGTAATGTAATTTAACAGGTTATACAATTGGGGTTTATCTCCCACTTTGTTAATCTTAAGCAACACTTGCTGGGTTTGGGATATTTTGAAGAGGATTCTGCATTGGTAAGAAACGATCCATGAAAAGTGATCTGAGGATATATTCAAAGCCATTTTCAAAATGAAATGAATAGGATGAATTAGTACTACCGTAATTTATACGTGTTCTGCTTTAAACGAAATCCCTGTATTTTGAAAGCAGACAAATTGAAGGGCTGATTTGCACAATCCCAAACAGGGTTTATATTTTCAATTGGTGCAAAATCTTTTTATCTATGTGTGTTTGTGGCTGATCAACTGATCGTTATGAATCACTTCTTTATGATAGTAGATTACTGTGAGTGTTGTTTGAGAATTCTACCTTTCAGCCTAGTTAGAATAGACACTTGTCATCTGCTGATTTTAATATAAATTCAACTTTTGGTCACATAGATTAATTGTTGCACTAAAATGATTTTTTAAAAGAGCCATTGGGATCGATCAGAGTAGAAATTATTTATAATGTATAACTTAAAATGATTTGTTGTGCAGTATTTAGGATGACAGCTAGAGCAATCATGTAAACATCTGTTCCTTTCTTTGTGGGTTTTCTCTTTCATTTTGCAAATCCAGCTGGATTTCAGCAAGATTAGTTATGAATAATTCCTCTCCACCCTTGAATCCTTCCTTTAACTTGGCTTCATTCACTTCTCATGTTGAACATCATTTGAAAATGTTGTGTAATATTCTTTCCTAACGGCAAAAGAAATCTGTTCATTCACATAGTGTAATTGGTGATGTCTAGCTTTAATAAGAGAACTCAGCAGCAAAGTGGGCTAACCAGAGTGGTGTCTACTGAGACTGTCTTTTTTTAACTTGCATAATCTTTTTTGAGGTTTCTGGAAAGAGCTTATAGATATGTCTGTTGATGTCACAGCACAAATTTTCACAATGTATTAAAATGAAAAAAAAGCTAAAACCAACAAGAACGTGCAGCTTTGAGGAGGTAAAAATCTGACATCCATTTTGTCATCTGTTTTTCTCTCCTTGAAATGTCTTTGTAAAAGTAGTTTGACAAAAATACAAGTTTTCCAGTCTTTTCCACTCCAGTTATCTTTTTGTTGTGAATACCGTGTGCGTAAGGCGAATGTTTTCTGTTTGTTCCAAGCACACGTCTCCTTTGAAGAGGCCTTTCCTGTGGTTCTCCTTGAGCAGGCTCTAGGGCTATGCTGGACCTTGGTCTTCCAGGAAAAAGAAAACATAGTCCCTAAACTGGCAGGAGACTGACACATCTTTACTGAGCCTAGCTAAAGCTTAAAACAATATGGATTGTGGATGATTTCCAGCCCGGTCCAAAAGGTGATTTTAATTTTGCATAAAGATGCTACCTCAAGGCTCCAAGAGCTTTAAATGTGTCTTGCCTGTGAGAAGGACACACATCGATTCTGTTAAGCTGTTCTGATGCGTTAAGTGGGAGGGATATTTTCTGTCTTTGGGGGAGGGATTTTAAATCACTTTTACCTTTGCCACATGATTGTTCTCAAAATGTGAGCAGTTTTGCAGAGATATCTTTCCTTGCACTGTAGTGTTGCCCAAGATGGGAAGAGAGTATCTTCCACATAAGACACTGGTCTCATTCTGATCTGAAGTTTGATTTTACTTTCAACTAATAAAAGCTGACATGCCATGTCCATCCTTTCTGACTGCAGTTTTGCATGTGTGAGTGTGCTTTCTTTAATCCAACAAATGCAGTCCTTTACCATTTTTTCAAAAGAGCAGTTAAATTCAGATTTTGCTGATCATTTAGTGTTAGTAAACACTAAAAAGATAATGCATAGTGCAAGAACTAGGAATATTTCCAACCCTACCTCTTTCTCGAAAAGAGTGTTATTCTGAGATGGGAAAAATGCTCATTTCAATGCTTTTCTCATATTCACTTTTATCAACTAAAGTGTTGCCATCTACAGGAACTCTTGTGTTTTAACCTTCCTAGAGATGGCCATCTTCCCTGGAACAGCCGGTCCCTAAATAGACATATTGCATTTTCAAAAACATACATACAAGCATGCAAGACTCTTCAAGGAGGCATTAGGAGACAATTGAAGACTTTGCTGCCTGCATCATGTTACATCAGTACCACCTTCTTGTGACATTATATTTCATGTTACTCAAGTGACATGTAAATTGAAATAATAAATAAGCACAGCCAAGTCAAGCAGCAGTGGTTCTGCCAATACCTGGTCAGCTTGGGCTCTTCATTTTTCCATTGCCTTGATATCACAGAAAGCAGGAAATAACTGGGAGAAAAAGATAAAAATGGGATTTGTTAATCTAACTTGATCCAAAAGAGCCAATTTGGTATGGTAATTAAGACACAAGGTTAGACACTGGGAGACCGTGAGTTCTAGTCTCACCTTAGGAATGGAGCCTGCTGAGTCACCTGCAGCTAAGTCAGTCCTTTTCAGCAGTTGAAAGAAGGCAGGGAAGAATGGCAAACTACTGAAAATTTTGCAAAAATAAAGCAAAAATTTTGCTTTAGGGACTAATCCAGGCAGTCAACAGGAGTAAAGCCTGACTTGAAGGTATCAAACAACAGCATCCCAAGACAAGTGAAGTTGATCCAATTAACATGATGCACCACTGAGTTTAATTGATTTTCAAACCTTAGTCTTCTGTCACTCGATACTCTTTCTTGCCATATTAGCAAAGTGGGTCTTTAACTCTTAAAATGTTGCCACAAAGTCCTTGGCTATATTGCAGGCGCGGTATGCCCACAAGGGAGGAATTTTTAAAACTATTATTAATGCTGTATATATGCGAAATACCACTCACTGATTCATCACCAGATCTCCCAAACTATTAAAGATGCAAACCTGAAATTTGGCAGATCTGTTCATCTTGGCATCTAGGCGCTCACTAAGAAAGGATTTTTAAAAATATTAATTTTTATGTGAGTTATTTCAATTTTTTAATTCCAGAGGTTGTGATCGGACAAAATATGGTTTGCTTCCTTTCTCCTGATTGGAGGGCTTTTGCAGCCTCTTGATCGTAGGGCTTTTGCAGCTTCCCTGTTTGGTTTTGAATTTTTCGTTCAACAGTACTAATGGAGGGGTTAGGAGCAGCAGGTCAGGAGACTTCAAAAAACTGCTTCTTCATGCCGGAAAACTGCATGGAAGCCCCGATTGAACCAGTACCTATGGCAGCAATGCAGGTGAGTGCAAAAAACAGGGAGGGCAGGGCCAGACAAGGCCTCCAAACAGATGAGAAGCCTACTGAGGCTTATTTGCTCTTTTTTGACTGTTTGAATAAAGATTCTGAAAAGACTTAAGGTGTCCGGCTTTCCTCCCCCCCACCAACCTATCACTCCCCTTCTCTGCAAAAAACGCCAGGGATGGGGCAGGGGAGGCCAGACTAGGCCTGCAAAGTGCTTTCGGAGGCCTGTTCTTTATGAGGCCTCTCTTCCTCCATGGGGTGCGTGCTGCTAATTATACCAAACCTGTAACAGAGCACGGGTATCAATAGCTAGTAATGAATATTTTCTAACTCAGATAAACAAGCAAACAGTAAACAGCCTCATCAAGGAACCACCAAGAACACTCCTACCAAGACTGACAGGGAAAACTACTTGTATATAAACAGAGAGCAAACCTCACTCCCTACTAACACTGACGATATTACCTAGCTGGGTAATGAAACATCTGCAACAAAATCACCAAGCTCAGAGAGTACCTAGGAACCCACAGTTCAGCCCCGGGCTACAAAATATTCTCTTCTGTTGATAATATTTTCTATCCTCTTCTTAGCTGTGAAACCCATGTTTGAGAAGTAATAAAACCATCTATAGTAATAAACGCAAAATTCCACTCACTGTTCACTCACTGACCGACTGACTCATCACTATATCTCAAAAAACATTAAAGCTACACTAATGACATGTCCTACATACCTTTGCTTCCCATCTAGGAGCAAACTGCAAAAACAATTTCTGAAATATATTAATTTTTAAAGGAGTTATTTACCATTTATTGTCAAACATGGCCAAGGAAGCTACTGCGCATGCGCTAAGAGTCAAGATGCCCCACCCTGCAACTCCACAAGTAAAGCACATACAGAATTCGGTTCTGAATGGCCTGGATGATGAAGCATTCACACACGTGTTATGGATCTGACACACCAACATGCAGCCGTGGTGGGTGCCTTTCGAGCGTCTTTCCCCCCCCGAGAAGATTTTTTTTCTTTCCTCCGAGTCATTGCCATCAAATCTGAGAGCAGACTGGATCCCCCCTTTTTCTTGAATGAAAATGGCGGGCTAACATTTTGGCAGGATCTCGGTTGGTTACGATTATGTTTCGGCATCATGGGGACACAATTGGCAGAGCGCGCTCCCAGATAACATCCAGAGCAGGATAAACTGGATTCCTACCATAGACCAGAGTGATGAACTCAATCCAGAGACACCACCACACTCAGTTGAATCATTCTGGAGAGAGAGGGAGGGAGGGAGAGAGAGAGAGATGCATTAGAATCAGTTGAAACATCAGTAGAGAGAGGTTGACTTCATAAGCCGGTGGTTCACAACCTTTTCTATACTGCACACCCCTAGAACGCTTCTAATATATACTCACACCCCTTACAAAAGTAATACCTTGGATGGATATACACTACACTTTATAATTTTGAAACTTTTTAACTCAGGTTTTTGCATCCCCTGGAACCCCAGGGGGTGTGAGCACCCCCAGTTGGGAACCCCTGTCTTAAGCAATGGTCTTTTCACTAGGAACCCTCTTGTGCAACTTAGTCTCACAGAACGGGCCCATGTAGGCATCAGGCTCCAGAACTAGTCCGTAAAGTCTTAGAATTCCTGATGCTAGAGGAGTAAGTTACCCAATTCAGAACCATCTTACCTGATGTACCCTTTTTGTGATGACTTCCCAAATTCATCTGCCACTACTTTGCCACACTACAAAGTCACCAACCAGTTTTTAATTAGATTACTGTAACCTGCATTTGTCTGATTTGTAATCTACAGAAGCTTTTGTTGCTGTTTGGTGGCTCAGTTGCGTCTGACTCTTCGTAATCTCGTCGGTCAAGGATCCCAGACCCCCCGGTCCATGGACCGGCACTGATCTACAGCATGCCAGCAACCGGTCTGCGCAAACAAGCCAAGCCCCATTGGTGGGATGCAGGCAGCATATGAAACCACACCCCTTCTGGGTCCATGGAAAACCCTTTCTCTATGGAACCGGTCCCTGGTGCCCAAAAGGTTGAGGGACACTACCATCAGACACAGCACGTCAGGCCTTCCTGTCCTCCACTGTATCCCAGGGTTTGCCCAAACTCATGTTCATCGCGTTGAGGCCGCCTTGAGTTGCTCGATCCTGTGGATCCCTCGGGGGAAGGCGGAGTTCCTCCCTCGGTTGCTGGCGGTGGGAGGAACTTGACGACTTCCACCCCTTTCAGCGCAATCTCGTGGGCTCGTGGGGGTGGTTTGTCTGGTTTCACTACAGGTGTTGCGGCCGGTTTTCTTTGTGGGGTGTCCACTTCTGCAATCCGTTGGTTGATGCCCTTCCTTGCCACACATGAAACAGGCAGTGGAGCGGGGTAGCAGGCTCCGTGGTTTTCTCGGCTCCCACTTTTCAGAAGGGATTCTTTCGAGCAATTTTCCCAGCGGCGCTTGTTTCTTGCTCAGCCGGTTTAGCGATGGAAGCACTGGTCCCATTTCTGGTCGTTAGTCGATAACACAGTAAATTGGCACAAAGAAACTTGTCCATTATTGCGTAAACTATTGTACCCTAAAACCAGCTACATCTTCTTGGCAGTCCTCAAAGGCAGCCCTGTTAGGCATTGTAGCCTAGTGGTCTCCAAACTTGACAACTTTTAAGACTTGTGAACTTCAGCTCCCAGAATTCCTCAGCCAGCCATGTTGGCTGAGGGATTCTGGGAGTTATCGTCCACAAGCCGTTAAAAAAAATTGCTATGTTTGAAGACTCCTGCTGTAGTCTATTAAATCTACCCCCTGTTCTTGGCCTCCTTTTTTTTAAAAAAAAGAATATTTCAAACCTTTTTAAGTGACAGCTATGTAACAATGACAACTTGCAATATATTTATATATAGATCGCTTTTGTTATTCTTAGGAGTTCCATTCAAGTGCAAAATAACGGATTGTGAAATTATGAAAAATAAGAACTTGAGGTTATATAAATGGGGCAGTTAGGTTGTGTATCCTACAGTTATTCTGTTTTTCTAATATGTGCGCCTACTTTCCTCTCATAGCATGGATGAAATTCCTATTTATCAGCGGCAGATATATGAAACTCTGGGTGAGACCACAAATCATAGTTCCCTACTATTTACATATAATGTAAACAATAATAGTTATTTCAGATGCAATATAATATAAAAGTTATTATCTTAAGTCTGCCCTGATTAAAATGCGACCTCAAATATGGTATGTGGGAGTTGGAAGTCCTTTTCTTCCTAGTTGTTTCATTTAAGGGTCATTTTAATATAGCTGAGTCGCAGGGTATCCTACCAGCCTCCTTAACTGAAATTGTTAATTTTGGTTATTGATCAGCCTTAAATAATACAAAAGGAAAAAATGTCCGGAATAAGAATGGAATGGAATGGAATGGAATGGAATGGAATGGAATGGAATGGAATAGAATAGAATAGAATAGAATAGAATAGAATAGGTCGTTCCACTGATTAATAGTTCACACTGCCAGGAAATTTCTCCTTAGTTATAGGTTGCTTCTCTCCCTCATTACTTCCCATCCATTGCTCTTTTTTGTGGCAACCCCTGAGATATTTGAAGCCTGCGATCATGTCACCCTTAATCTTTCTTTTCATTAAACTAGTTCCAGAAATTGTTCTTCATATATTTGAGCCTCTTTTCCCCTATTCATCTTTGTTGCTCTTCCCTGCATTCTTTCCAGAGTATCTCAACATCGTTTTTTACATTGTGGTGACCAAAACTGGATGCCATATTCCAAGTGGGGTCTCACCAAGGCCTTATAAAGTGGTATTAACACTTCATGTGATCTTGATTCTCTCCCTCTGTTAATGCAGCCTAGAACTGTGTTGGCTTTTTTGGCGGCTGCAGCCAAATGGATGTTACTTTTCATTAGCTGCAGCATCTATTGAAAAATACGGAAGTCAAAATGGCAGCCGCATCCGTGTGATGACAACCCCACTTCCTTTTAATATGCATGCAGTGTGTATATGAAATGCTCATCGAAAGAAGTGAGAGCTGTCATCACAATTTTGTGGCTGCCGTCTTTACCGTTTGGATCTTTTCAAGAACACCCTCCATTCGTAAACTAGACCACAATTCAGAAGTGTTGTGTTGATATGATAGCAAAGGAAGGAAGGCTTTTGTCAGAAAAAATAGGAATAAGAAATTGCTAACACAAACACAGAGAAACACACGCAAACCTATACTGTGAGTAATTGTCTAACCACTGCATGCTATTTATCTATATTGGGAAAAAACGCCATGTTGGTTTTTAAAAATAAATAGCCAGCATGAAGTCACCTTACTGTTATTCATCCCACATATAGAAAAGTTTCTTGAAATGTAATATAAATGACTCAGAGAAGAGGAAACTAAAAAGAGATTTATTTTCAGAAAGCTCCAAACCAAAATCCTGTAGCACTAACAAATTTGGAAATCAGGTTACATTGGATTCTTTTGGAATAAGCAATTAATCATATATTTTTTAAATATAAATGCAAACAAAATATATTATCAGTGGCTGAGGAAAATATCTGACTCACTATACAACTTGTTTTAACCACAATATTACTCAATAGATGTTGCCCAGCACTTCCTTGTGCAAAAGTAGCCTAGGAACAGCCCTATTTGCTGGTTACCAACAAATGCAGAGATCACATAAATGTAATAAAGAATGTATTAATACAAGTCTAAATTATTATGGTTGGTTACAAAGTCAGCCAGATGTTTAGACTGGAGGTGACATTTTATCCACCTATTGAATCCTTCCCTAGGCCCTGGGGTAGGCAGTTATTGTTGCTCATCAAAGGATATAAGCTGTTCCGAGTCATTGCAATTGACCGATGGGGATTTTGTCAATGCTGATGGGATTCAAACGGTACTCTAGATGTTTTCAGGATTGCACCCAAGGCACCCATGACTATTGGGACTATCTTTACTTTCTTTTGCCACAAGTTATTCTACTTCTACTGTGTTTCCCCAAAAATAAGACCAGGTCTTATATTTATTTTTGCTCCAAAAGACGCATCAGGGCTTATTTTCTGATTGGTTCTTATTTTGGGGAAAATACGGTACTCAGTACGTCTGTCTGGCTGACAATCTTAACTTGCGCTTATTTGGGGGGTAGGGCTACTATTACAAGCATCCTGAAAAAAAGGGTAGGGCTTATTTTCCAGTTAGGTCTTATTTTCATGGAAAGGACATATTTGCAGGTCTTTGAATTCTATGTTCTTTCTCTTCTGTTGTCTTATCCTAGTTAAATATGTACTTGTGGACATACTCACAGTCATGCATTACCAACTCAATATTCAGTTGTGAATATTACACATAACCTCTGAAAAGTATATTGAGATGAACAAACAAGGATCACTCCAAGGGCATTCATGCTATCAGTTTCCTTGGGGATGCAGAGTTGCACAGAATTGGGGTGAGCTTTTTACACACACACACACACACACACACCAAGAGAAACACTCACACAAAGTTTTATCTCTCTTCATCCTAAATAATTTCTGATGCACGCTATAAGCAAATATTCTCTATTAGACCGTTTGTATATAAGACACTCTGAAATATATAGGTTGGGACTGCCTGGCGTTTTATTTATCAATATGTTATTTACATGTAACATTTATATTCCATGTTTCTTTTAAAATGTTGTATACCCTGCATTTTTTTTTAACAGTGAAGCAGATAGGTGAGTTTGCCTAGGAACCTGTAGTCAAAGATCTTGAATTTTCCTTGGAAAACGTGTAACGCAACACAATCAGCAATGATGCAACCATTTATTCTTTTCAGAGAAAGCTATACCATGTGCTGCTCTACTTATAAGCCTTCTGACAAGGAGAATTTGGCACAAAAATCGAATTGCGGTGGCACTCGAAAGGATACACTGAGTTGTTGGAGATGGACTTGAGGTTACAAGGGCCTCTGGCTGGTAAAACTGACTTGAAATTTTGTTCTGAATATAGAAAATTCTCATTCCCACGGTGGAGACCGCTTCACACCATGGATTCTCTGAAGTGCTGGTACTACAGGGAGACTTGACTCTGTATCCTTCATGCGCTCTGTCCTATATGACTTAAAATGTTATTTTTGGGATAGTCTTTCCTACTATTTCTCTTATTGACACCTTATGATTTGTCACTTATTGTTTGTGTCTTATGATTATGATTGTATCTTATGATTTATTATCTATGACATCACTTTGTTGTTTGTATATATACTGAGAAGTTACACACTGGAAACCAATTCCTTGTGAGTCCAATCACACTTGGCCAATAAAGAATTCTATTCTGTTCCGCTCCGCTCTATATATTCTATTCTATTCTATTCTATTCTATTCTATTCTATTCTATTCTATTCTATTCTATTCT
>JANHFO010004208.1:12470-26698 GCA_032468095.1 Pareas carinatus
GACCTCGGAAGGATGGAAGGCTGAGTCAACCTTGAGCCAGTGAGAATCGAACTGCTGAACTTGATGACTAATGGCAGTAGAAATAGCCTGCAGTGCTGCTATTTTGAAAAGAAAGCTGTTAAAATAATGGTATATAAACGCTTTACTGGAATATAGGACAAATCTTAACAGAAAAATTCTGCATCTGCTTTACCAGTGAATTTCAGAGATGCAATCTAGTTATCAAGTCCCGATGCATTAAGGTTCAGTGGGCTGGAATAACACAACATAGAAAGCATTTTCTGTCAGGATAGCTTCTTTGAATTTCAAGAACAAGGGTGTTTGGGAACTTTCCTCCCCAGAGCTTGGAAGGAATAGCAGCTTTTCCTTTTTTTCACTACAGGTAGTTCTCGATTTATGATTGGTCACTTAGTGACTGTTCGAAGTTAAGGTGGACATATCTGGGGATTGCTTACAACCCAGATTCAAAATTCTGGTATAATGATTGCCCCCCCCCCAATGATCACATGACTACACTTCAGTAACAGTTACAGGCAGTAACTGGCCCACATTTGTGACTGTTTGAGTCATGACTGCGTTTTAGTATAGTTTGCAAAAAAAAAAAAAGTATTTGCAAAACTTACCCAAAGCAAACCATGGCTTTGCTTAATGACCGTCACCCAAAAGATCATAAAATCAAGTCAGTCATGTTGATGAACTGCTTTAAAGCCATCACAAGTTATGACTGTGGTGTGCAGGCTGTATTATGGTCATAAGTCAAGGACTATCTGTAACCTAGTCTCCCCATAACTGAGAAGTTAATGGTGGAGTTTGCTTCCATTGAAGCATCTGTAACAGTGTTTCTCATTGGCAACTTGAAGATATGTGGACTTCAACTCCCAAAATTCCCTAGCCTGACTGGGGAATTCTGGAAATTGAAGTCCATACATCTTCAAGTTGTCAAGGTTGAGAAACACTGGTCTATAGGATTGCAATTTGAACATATAAACTATAAACATTGCGTCCCAAAATTTCTTAAGCCTTTAAGAAGTATCTTGTAGTTAGGATAAAAAAGGATGCTATGAGAGATTGAACTATTACATTCTTAGTAAGTAGGAATATTGGGATGGTTGCTTGTACCCATTACTTACTTTGAGATTACAGATCTCCTAAATTTATTTATCTCTTAATGGAGTCAAGATATATTTTTTCCACACATACCAGCCTAATAGTGTATAATGTACTGAGGTGTTCTGTGTATGTTTAACCTAAAGCCAACCTCAGACTCAAGTGCTAGATGAAGAAATCACAGAAGATGACCTTCGGCTCATTGAAGAAAGAGAATCGGCCATCAGGCAGCTGGAGGTAAGCATTAGCTGGTGAGATCAAGAGCAAGATGTTATTTATCATAGTATGTCTGAACTAAAACAACTTGTTTTTCCCTTTAAGTTATTAGCTTCTATAATTAATGAATAAGTATAGCATTACTCAGAATATTACATAGTATTACCTTACTTTACAAGAGTTTAAAGTCTGTCTTCATTAAAATGGTCTTTCATAATCTTGAACCTTGAAGATCTGCTAGAATGTCAATTCCCATTGGACGTTAGAGTCTGATTCCTAAGACAAATGGATTTTCCCAGTTTGGAGGTAAATACTGCTATAGAATACCCTAAGCATAATCCACACGCTCAGCAGAGAATATGCTAAGACATAAGTACACCCATTTGTAAAATCCAGAGGCTTTGAATTCAATTAAGACTATGGAACCAGAGATACTAGATACCTCTGTCCTCATTATTGTTGTATGATATAAATAATTGCCTCAGAATTCCTCTCTAAGTTTTGTATTTTTACTCATCATGGCTGTGATTTTTAAATGATTTTATTTTGAAGAATTAAGCCTAAAATTATATTTTTTAAAAAGGTAGTAGATGAACATGGTCATGGTTATGCTTACATTCAGTATTTGGAACACATTTATTGTACTTTGTACTTGGTCGTTTTTTGTTCTTTTTATTTTTACTTTACTAAAAGTACTTTACTAAAAGGAAAGGAAAGTAATACTTTACTAAACAATATGCACTACAAATATGCAAAGAGTTCTCATGCCTCTGATATTGATACATGCTATACACACACATAAACACACACATCTTATTTCACGGTCATCATCTACATATAATCTCTGTTAATAAGCAATTTATTCACAATTTATATCCTACCCTTCAAATTTTCATTCTCCAATAGTGGTTTTCTACTCTTCTCAAACATTAAAAAAAAGATAAAGGTTCCCCCCCGCACATGTGTGCTAGTCAAGCCCACTCTAAGGGTGGTGCTCAACTCCGTTTCAAAGCCGAAGAGCTAGAGCTGCCCGAAGATGTCCCTGTGGTCATGTGACCAGCATGACTAGACGCCTAAGGCGCCCGGAACGCTGTTACCTTCCCACCAAAGTGGTCCCTATTTTTCTACTTGCATTTTTACAGGCTTTCGAACTGCTAAGTTGGCAGAAGCTGGGGAGAGTAATGGGAGCTCACTCAGTTACGTGGTGCTGGGGATTCAGACAGCCGAACTGCCGATCAATAAGCTCAGCATTTTACATGCTCAGCCACTGCGTCCCCTAACATATTCAAACATACCATATTACAAATTGAAAATTGCTTACAAACTAGCTGTCTCATCAAAACATCTCCATCCTATGTCTGTTTCCTCCCTTCTTTGTACTCTAAACTGCTTGTACTTTATTTCTGTGATTGCATTATTCTGTATTGAACGTTGTTTTAATGCATTTTCTTTCTTGGTAGTCAGACATTCTTGACATAAATGAAATATTTAAAGATTTGGGGATGATGATTCATGAACAAGGAGATGTGATAGGTAAGCAAAGCTCAATCTTTTGAGATCTTGCTTTTTGCCGCATTTGGCCATGCTAGTTATATTGTATTAACTTTTACAAGTATAAATGTTGTAGCAATTGAAAAAAATCTAGAATTGATTAGTAAAATGACTTGCGTTAAAAGGAAATTTGGTATCCCAGAATCTGAAGTGAGATTGATTTAAAAAGCTTAGTTGCCTCATGATCCTTTAACATGTTATATAGCTGGGATGAGAGTTTTAGCCCAAATTACATGGAAGGGACTGTTAGTTAGAGAATGCCTTGTTCATTTTCAGTAGAATTAGAATTCTTTATTGGCCAAGTGTGATTGCACACACACAAAGAATTTATCTCCAGTGCATAAGCTCTCAGTGTACATACAAGCAACAAGTGTTATATCATGATGCTAATCATAAAATAGGATACTAAATAAGCAATTGACATAAATCATAATAGAATACTAAATATAAGCAATCATCATAAATTATGAGATACAAATAACATTATAGTCATAACAAGGTAAGGAAATAGGTAATAGGACAGATGTGAAGGATAATAAATAATACAGCCCTACTAGGTTTGATATCCCAGGGCACAGACCAGCGCTTTTCAACCTGTAGTATGCGTACCATTGTGGTACGCTGGTACCTTGCAGATGGTACACGATATCTACCTTGTCTAGTTTTAGAGAAGTGTAGAGGAGATGAGCTGAAGCAGTAGCAACACTGCACATGCCTGGGGAAAGTCTGGACTTTTTGGTGTTGCTGAGGCTCTGCTGAGGGCATAGGAGCAGCGTGTGCAGCTCCAGTTGTTCGGTGCTACCAGAAGTCCAGCAGACTTTGACCCAGGTGTGTGCAGTGCTGTCGCTGCTATACCCAGGAGCTTTACACTTCATTGGGATGAGAGAGTCAGCTGAGAGTGGTCCACCTAGGAGAGAAAAGGAGGAGGAAGGGGGAGAGAAGAGGCTATAAAAAGAGGCAGTTTGGGTGAGAGAGGAAGAGAAAAAAGAACTTTGGAGAAAGAGGAGAAGAGAAGATTCTGTGGTCAAACGTGAGAGAGGAAAGGGGATAGAAGAGGAGAGGATTCTATGAGAGAAGCAGAGGGGTCAACGACAGAACAGAAGCTGTGGAAGAAGAGCTTAAGATTGATGTCAGAGAAACAAGCTCAGGTTTTCCATTAAAAGTGGGTGTACTTTATCACTTTTTCCCTTTCCTTTTTGATCATCAAGTTTTTGACACCTTGCTAAGCCACTGGTAGTACTCGAATATCGTTGTGTCCTAAAAGTGGTACAATCTGTGAAAAGGTTGAAAAGCACTGGCATAGACCGTGTTAGTAGACCGGGAATTAGTTGTTTAGCAGAGTAATAGCAAGTGGGGGGTGGGGAATAGCGTCGTCTTGAGGGAAGAAGTTGAAAAAGTTTATGTTCAGGATATATCAGCTGACATGCAGGTACTTTCATGTAACAGCAATTGCTCTCTTGGCACAAGAATATTCAAGGGATAGAATTTATTAAATTATTCCCTGGAATTTTTCAGGTTTTCCTGAAATTTTACTTCTTGTAGTTTTAACTTACGGAGAGTTCAGATCGGGGAACTAAACAGTTTGAAAGCATGTTCTGTGTGAGTAGATAAAATAGACTCCACTTCGGTGGGCAGGATGAGCTGGTACTCCATGCAGGCAGTCAGATTCCTAGCCTTGAACCTTCCCGGTTGTGGCACTCATTTGTGAGGCAGCTCCAGGGAGGGAGGGGGACTTGGATGATGCTGCAAAGAATTATTTTCTTTCTGGTGCAAAGCCAGCTCACTCTCTGGCGACGCACTGTTGGAAGTGTGTGAGCATTTCTTACAACAGAGCTGGTACCTTGACAGCCAAACTACTACTCTGCAACTGCACTGTAATCGCCTGGCTAATGTAACAATGCCATACAACAACAACAACAACAACAACAACAACAACACCTGTATTGGCACATGTACCATTGTCGTTGCTTTTGATTAAATATATTTTCAAATAATTGTTCTTGGGGTTTATCTCAAAAGTTACCAAATGGAACTAAAAATATAAAATCTCAGAGCAAGATGTTTCTGCATGCATGTCAATTGTAGAGGACAAATTCTAATGTTTTTTTCTCCTTTCCCAAAGATAGCATAGAAGCTAATGTAGAAACAGCTGAAGTCCACGTTCAGCAAGCAAACCAGCAATTGTCGAGGGCAGCAGAGTACCAGGTAAATTACCATCAGCGAAAACACTACAGATTAGTCCTATTTTAGTAGCTGCAATTGGTGCCAGTGACTTAGTCATTAAGTGAAATGGTTGCTAAGTGAACACATGACACAGAGAGGGAGAAAGATATGCTGCCACATCGCTGGTTGCTGCTGTTTCATTTAGGTAAAAGTTCTGTGAGATTATCGATCATCCAGATTCTGGAAAAAATATACCTGACCCAGCACAAAAAATAAGCAGATTTTGATGCCTCCCGCCAATGCTGGAAAACTCTGAATAGAATTCTCACCTTGCATGGCGTCTGTCAAGACGCCGTTTAAACTGGGCAGAGTATCTTCCCCTAAAAGTCACTGTGGTGCTACTTATCAGACACTGGATCATTTAGTGACTAGCTGCCATTTGAGAGCTTATGCAGGAGGAAAAGCAGATTTTCTCCAGTAATAAACACTGCTTAATTGGATAAATGGCCTAGATATTAATCTATAGAAGGCTTATTCCATTCTCATGAACCAACATATTTCAAAGTGTAGCATAACACTTATATATAACTTCTTGAATTCCTCATACCTTACAGAATTGACTACATATTTCCATCATACATGTACCGTAGTATTTATGTGTTTCTTTTATATATTTTTTCTACTCTTATTCATGTATAGGTAGTCCTTGACTTAGGATCGTTTTCCACACTTATGTCCATGCACCATCCCTATAGTCACATGATCAAAATTTGGATCATATTTATGACGGTTGCAGTGTCCATGGGTCATGTGATCTCCTCTTGGGATCTTTTGACAAGCAAAGCCAATGGGGAAGCCAGATTCACTTAACAATCCTGTTATTAATTCAACAATTACAGTGATTCCCTTAACAACTGTGGCAAGAAATGGGACAAAATTCACTTAACAACTGTCTCACTTAGCAACAGAAATGTTAGGCTCAATTTTGATTGGGTGCTACCTGTACTCTGTGCCTTATGCTAAATAAATAAATCCGTGTAGGGGGAATCTAGTGGGTAAAAGCCCAATATTGAAACAGGCAAAAGCAACTTGCGGCCCTCATTTGAGAGAGCAAGAGGATGATCGGATGTTATGGAATGTGTATTTCTGTATCTTTGAAAAGTTAAACTAATAGTATCCTCTGTTGTTGTTGTTTTCCTCATTCAGCGGAAGTCCCGGAAGAAAATATGCATCCTCGTTCTTATACTTGCAATAGGATTAACTGTCCTTGGGCTAATTATATGGGCGGTCACAAAGTCATGATAAATTATGCAAGAGGCTTCTGGTCACGTCCCATTGTGAAAACTGTTCAGTAAACCGTATGTCAAGCTTGATAAATTCTGCTTTATCACAAGGTGCATTTTTAATCCAAGAGTGCTTTTTCTTGGCTTCTATACTAGGATTAATTTGAAGTTATCACTGCTATCTAATCCACCTATATTTAACCCTGGGATAGGCAATTTTTTATATAGTACCTCCTTTGCATTTGTTTTCCTCTGGGCCAAACTACTTGGAATTCTGTGTACAAGGACATTTTACCTCATTAGATCAAGTGTGTCAACCTTTCACACGTAGATCAAAGGCTAGATAGAGGGCTGTGTGGCTTGTCAGTTGTCAAACACCAGTTTAAACTATCAATTTAACTGCAACTTTATAGGAACAAGTAATATTTTTTTTTACAAAGGCTGTCTTTCTGATAGCAATGTCCTATGTCCCGTCTTTGAGATATCATGTATTGTTCATTGACTCATTCCATAAATCGGAGAACGGTCTGCCCATTTGGCTCACTCTGTGCCAAGCTTAGTTCTAATAGGTTCATGGAGAATGCGGTCTCGTCATTTTCCAAAATGCATGAACTAATTCTGCTGTTTTTCTTTTGCTTAAAAACTTTGTCTTTCTATCGCCACATTTTGATGTATAAACACGATATTGGGTATCAGCAAGCCTGACTAATTTTCATTGAACAAAAAAGCTTGTGCAGTGTAGATTTTTGTGTGTTACTTTAGAGTTAAGACTTTGGGACACACTTAAATCTAGTTGTTTGCACCTTAATGTATGCACTTCTTAGGTGGTTGAAATTTAAAGGCTATGGGCAAAGTTAACATGTATAGTTGTTTAACTACAAATTTACCTAAACTTTCTATGGTTTATATACCCATAGTACGCACCTCTCTCTTTGAAGATATATTGTTAGTTATGTTGTGGATCACAGCTGAATGAGGCCGTGGGAGCTCTGAGTGGACTGAGTCATGGATCTGAAATCCTACATTCCTGTGTATATTTGTAACCCACAAGGACCCCCCATGGAGTGGGCGAAACTTTTAAACAGGGAATGAAATATAGTCAAATCATCTGTCTCCCTATTTGCATAACCTCAGATTAAATGGGGAGATCTTGCGTAGAGCAATCAACAACAATTTGAATTATACTTGAACTATTTCAATCAACTACCACTATGAACAGCAGATCTTAGATCCAATTTTTAATAAAACAATTAATCCTCTTTTTCTCATCATGTAACTATTTGGGTACTAAACCCTTTGATTTCTGAAAAATCACACACAGTTTAATTGTCTCAAGATTAAAGGTTTTAAAATTGCTTTTTTGGGTGCCATTTTCAGATAACTTAAATTTAAAAAAAGATGTTATTTGCCAGCTAATCAGTTCTTTGCTTTTTTAAAAAACTTATTGAATTGTACTGTATAAATTAAACTTATTAAATTGTACTGTATAAATGTTACATTTTTTGTACAGCAGTTTGATAGAGAAGCAGCATTTACAGAATAAACTCTTGAGACTTAAGATTTGGGGAGGAACTAAAGCCAAACCTGGATTATACCATCTAAATAAAGATACCTTAAAAAGTGAATACGTTGCTATTTTTGCTTTCTTGTTATATCTTACGTGTAACATGTTGAAAGGAGGTAATCATAGGGTGAACCATCCTGCAGAAGAAAGAATACCAACAAGGCTAGTAAGAATAATACTGCATCATTTGAATTTACTACAAATGACCTGCTGGTGGTAGTGATGTTACACCGATTTCTTTTACAGATGGGTCTCTGCCTTAAAGCAGACCTCTTGTCTCAACGAACCATAACCAGATAGATAAAGACTGTATGTGTAACATTTCCCCTGTGCAGAGAGTCAACCCCAATTCTACTTGTCATTTTACAGGGGAAAAATGCAAAAGTTGTATCACTAAGAACTAACTTGGCTACATTCCTAAAAGCAGGTTTGAGCCTTGGGAGAAACTGAACACATTTTGATTGAGTTCCCTGAACAAATACAGAATTGGCTAGAAAGTTAATCTGTGGCCTTGTCCTTGCATTCTGCTTTCCGTGGCACAAAGATACCTTACTAATTATTTCTGACGGACATGAGCTCGTGATGTCACCTCTCTTTCGTTCTCTATCCACGGCTGAGGCAATGTAGAGTCATCATTAGTTGTTTGATTATGGGAGGGCTAACTTTCTTTTCCCAACACAAGGTTTCCTGTACAGGCAACATGCGGTATCTTAGAGACATAACTCTGTGTGTATGTGTGTGTGTGTGTGTGTGTGTGTGTGTGTATGTGAGATGTGATCTGAGATTGTGGCCTGCTCAGTGCTAAATGGCCATCTAAGAACCTCCCTTCCTGTCCAGTCATTGGCCAATGCAAGTTTACATCCATTTTGTCTCAGCTGCGAGTGAGACCCTCCCTTTAACTTCATTTCCCGCCCCCAGATTTCTATGCTTTATTAATAGGAACATCAACCTAAAGGGAGGCTGGTATTTTAAGAATCAAAGTTAATGTACCCATGGAAGCCTCTTGAAGTCCAGGTCTAGGCAAAGTCATACTCTGACATTTCCTATAGCTTGGTGCATCTTCTTGTTAGGAATTTAATAGGCTTCCTCTTGGTGGTATTTTATTTTTATTTTATTATTTTATTTTATTTTATTTTAATAGGCTTCCTCTTGGTGGTATTTTTATTTTTATTTTTATTTTTATTAATATTCTAAAGATTTTCAGCACCAGAAATATTTTTGTTTCCTTTCCTTGAACCTGTTCATCCTGTTTACTATTTCATCCAATTTTAATTACATCAGCACCCCCTGTTTTCATATGGCAATAATTCCACAAAATTATGTTTGATCCTTGAGTGGGCACACTGCCCAGAGATTGTGCTGTTACCACTTTTCACTTTTTTAAACTGTGTATGTCAGAAGTCTTTAATTATGGTACCACTGCCAACCGCCATGTTGCCTAGAGCCCAGGAGTCCCCAATGCCCAGGCCATAGCCCACTACCAGGCCATGAGTTATTCGGAATTGGGCGGTGGAAGTGGCGGGTAAGCACAGGCATTCCCACATGTGCAAGCTGCCGGTGTACTTGCCTGTCGCTTGTGTGGAAACCTCACCTCCCCTTCCCACCCGCTGGTCTGGAAAGCTGGAAAGGTTGGGGAACTCTGGCCTAGACCAAAACCAGCTCAAGTCTCCTTAATATACTGTGAGGCACACACTGAGACATAAAGGCCAACTGGGCGACTTTGAACTAGTTCTCTTTCAGCCCAAGCCTCCTCACAGGGTTGTGGGTAAAATAGGACAAGGAAGGAATATTATGTGTGTTCACTCCTTCAGTTACTTATAAAGTAATAACAGTGGGATTAAAAAGATATAACTGCTGAATCAAGCCTGAGAGTTAAGAACATTAAAGCCACTGCCAGAATAAACCATGTGCAATTCAGAGTGAGTGCATTTTAGAAAATATGTCAACAGCAATAAAATAGGCCAGATGAGTGCGGCCAAGAATTTTTACATTTGGCATGCCAATCTGAACAGAGTTCCTCCAAACACTAAAATTTAGTTGACTTTGGGGTACCCTGAAAGAGGGAGGGCTAAAAACGAATTCTTATTTCCAGTTGAAACTGGAAGTTTGGGGAAGACAGGCAGTATATGCATGAAGTAAATAAATACTTGTCTATTATTAAAATATTACTGGTAATCACTGATAACTAACCAAATCAAGAAAAGCTCTATTTTTTTTTAAATAATCTCAGTTCTGACTTCTTGCCAAACCATTCTATCAGATATAACGAGACATTTATTTTGGTATGAATGAAAATCTTCAGAATCTCCAACAACAAAGAGCTATGATAATGGGAATCAATCAGAATAACCGTAATGGTGGTTAGAGGGATCAAAGTAGCTTCTGAGCATAATTTCTGGCATAGGGCCATGGTGGCGCAGTGGTTAGAATGCAGTATTGCAGGCTAATTCTGCCGACTACCAGCAGTTCGATTCTCACTGGCTGAAGGTTGACTCAGCCTTCCATCCTTCCGAGGTGAGTAAAATGAAGATCCAGATTGTTGGGGGCAATAGGCTGACTATGTACACTGCCTAGAGAGATCTACAAAGCACTGTGAAGCAGTATAAAAGTCTTAAGTGCTATTGTTATTCCTGGGCTCCTGTCCCATCTGATTTTAATGTTTGCAAGGATGTCCCTGGGCTCTTTTATAAATCATCATGGCATAACAAAAATAATGGCTTCTACCAGTTAGCAAACAAGGTAAATGAAAATTATAGACTGTTAGAATATCCAGAAGGACCAGAAAAGATCCAATCATCAACCTCACTGTCTTCTCTTAATGTCTGCTCCGTGACTTGCCTTATGCACCAAGCAGCCATTTTTGGAAATCAGCAGACCCCTGAGGTTTATGAGGACACATAAAAGCACACTTTTAACATTCTTTATCTGCCAAAAGTAGTGTGGCCCTGAATCGCACAAAGAGATTCTTGTTACTCCACAATTGAAGAGGCTCCATTATAATTTCGTTCTTTATCCATCACATTAATCAAGGATGAAATCACTATTCTCAAGAAATTCAAAAGTCAAGTTTGAAAATTATTTTAGCCGTTGCAATTTTTCCGACTGCTATTTTATCACCACGACTGTACTGGAGAAAAGTATTCCAGAACTTTATACCCTGATCTGTTTCCCAACTAAATGTATTTCTAACTACTAGCTCTTGCAAAAATCTTTAACTTAGATGGTGAAACCAAGGATTGGCTCATTTAAAAGCACACAATTGTGTCCATTGTATCCATTGCTCAGGTAGCCTTTTTTTTTAATGATTTGCTGAAGCCAACATGTTAGTTGCTTGGCCTTTACTGAGTCCCTCTTAATACGTGCCTTTCCACTGTAGAATTTTCACTCCAAATGCCTTCACCATATGGAAAAGTGGAATAGTGCATTATATGCAGTCTTTTCAGTGACCTGTGCAGTTCAAGGAGAACAGTTGTCAATATGATGCATTGTAACATAGCCCAGAGTCTTGCTAAGTCTTCTGCTATTGTCATTATTCAGCCATCCCATGGGATAAGTATTGTTTGTACACCTTTTACTCGTCTAAGAAAGTAATATTTTGTGTATGTATCTATAATGGTCTTATTCTGCAATTTGGGAGGTGGAAAGAAATGAGAACTTCAGAAGAGATGCCGTATCTTATCTGTACAAAATACTTGTATCTTGTGTCCACAGAAATGTTGTGTCTCAGCAGCATTTGAATCCAGAGGTTCCCTAGTCTAAATCCAATATTATTCACGCCATCATCTATAGGCATTCTACAACAAGCAATAAACTAAAAAACTAACCACGTGTCTTCTAAGTTTTTCTTCCACCTTCAATCTTGTGCAATTTCAGTTGCAAGAACTGCTTCCAAGTAACCTTTCCCCCCCCCCAAGAAAACTTCATTGGTATTTTCTTCTGCTTATCCATGATAAAAGAACAATCAAATTGCATCACACTCATGCTTGAATCCCAGCTTCTTGGGTAGGCAGTACTTCTTTTGATTAGTTTAGAGTTTATATGCTTTAGGATTTAAGGTGCATTTTTTTAATAAAAAAAGACAAATGTTATTTGATTTCAACACAGTAAAACTTGAGAAATTGCCTTTTAGTTTTTTAAAGAGGAATTTGCATCTGTTAATTTGCTTAATTTCCTAAACCTTAAGTGTAAGAAGAATAAAAAGATGGAATATATAAGTATTTTAACTTGGATCAAAAGTATCAGTATTGTAAAATGTTTCTAGTATCTTGCAACCTCAAGAAATGTCCATGAGGATATAATTTCATGCTTGCTTGAAGCTAGTCAGCTTTGGATGAAGGTATGAAGCTAATGGTATTGACTATTTTTTAAGAGAAAGCAGACCTTCTGGTGCACTTAAGGTCTCAACGTGAAGCATGGCATCAATGTGCACATGAAAAAGAATCACACGCAGTTGCATATTCTTTGAACTTTGAGGGCATGAAGGTTACAGAGATGTTTTTTCTTGCTGCAGTAATTACTGAAGCAAAAACATAATTTCAGAGAGCTGTGTGTGTTCAGGCGTCACCTGTAGAAACACAAAGCTTTCTTGTATCCTGGTGTATGGGTGACCAAGTTCTACGGTCTGAAACCGTTCTTTTTCTTAAGCATTGTTTGTCAAATTGCAACCTGGTAAAAGCAATATTCACCAAGGTGAGGGTTATCAAGCGGTCCTAACTCTTGATAGATAATACTCAGTGAGCATAGTGGTATCTGGATGTAGCATACAGCATTCAAAGACAGATTATGGGAATGAAAGTGCAACACTTCAAGAATTAAAAAGGTGCTTATTATGGGTTTTAAAGGTAAATGGCTAGTTAAATTCCTAACTTTTTTAAGCACTAGTGAAGTAATCAGGATTGCAGCCATGGCTTACTTCAGTGTTATTCCAGTTATTTAGAATGGAAGCTTTGGTTTTTTTTTCTATAATCTCTTAATTATTTTTTGTCTTTTACATTGCAAGTACAAAGTCTGGAATGGGCATGTATATCTTAAATAGCTAACAATACAAAATTAAGAGTGGGCAGTCACCCATGATCAAAATTACAATGCAATTCAATTTACTTTAAACTTTGATTCAATGAATATGCAGGTGTATATGTACAGATGTTCATTGAATCTTCACTGATTAATTGAAGGCACTGGATTTAACAAGTTGAATTCAAGGTGGGATTTGAAGTGACAATTTAACTGAATCTTGTATAAATTGATGCTTCAGATTGAATGTGTACACAATTCCAACTGCATATATATAGAATAGGTAAGCAGTAATAGGATATAAATATTTTGGTAGGATTTCTTAGGATTTTTAAAATAACATGTTTTCCTTGGAATACTTGCCCTGTGTGAGGGTGGCAAACTTCTGCACGGTTCCATGTGAATGAATCTTGCTTATTTAATCAGATACTGCTGAATAAAGAAGCAGAGAAATAAGCTGAATAAAATGCAGGGCTGTAAGTCAGTCATGAATTTTATCTATTAGAGAACCTAGGTAGAAAAGGATATACTATATTTCTAAACTTGCAGCTATGGTTACTCTCTTCTGGACAACATGGTTTACAATCTTAAGTTCCTAAAGTTAATTTGAATTTTAAGAACTGGCCAAAGTGGACAAATATATTTTATTTGACTGCATATCATCTGAATCCATAATTCCCTATTGTAAGTTCAACATTATTCACATTATCATCTACAGGAGTGATGTTAAAAAGTGGTTTCTCTCTGTTATGTACAGCTGCACGTTGGGAAAGCAGTGAACAAGTAGATGTATCAGAAGGGAGATGCAGACTTAAATAGATGTGGTGATTGAAAAAAACCCTCTTACCGACTTTTAAAATATGTAAGTTTCTTCTGGGAAAAAAAGTATTTTGAAATTGATATGTCCCGAAGAAAAAGGTACATCACTCAAATGTTATGATAGGTAGAATTACTTTATGTCATATTTAATCAGAGCTTGTTAGGCAGGAATCAGGAACTGAAAATGAAGAGGAGGAACCATATGCCCATAAAAACAACTTTATATTCCAATTTTATTTCATTTAACCCATATATTCATAGATTTTCACAGGTACCGGCATGTAGGTCTAGATGTGTTAGGGTCTTTTCCCATGATATATACCGTATTTTTTGCACCATAGGATGCACTTTTTCCCCCCCAAAAAAGGGGGGGGAAATGTCGGCGTCCTATGGAGCGAATACTCACCCCGCTGCCCGGACCGGCGCTTCCGGCACCCCGCGGGGGGGGGGAGTCGCTCCACGCGACGCTCCAATTCGAGCATTGCGGGGTGCCGGGAGCGCTCCGGTCCGGG
>JANHFO010004208.1:51921-69131 GCA_032468095.1 Pareas carinatus
TGTAAACCGCTTAGAGAGTGCTGTAAAGCACTGTTAAGCAGTATATAAGTCTAAATAATAAATAAATAAATAAATAATATTCAGAAAGGCTGTGATCATAGGATTAGATTTCTCTTTACATAACTCAGGAGCAGTGTTCGTTTTTTCCAGGAAAGCACAGTACGAGTAATATGGGCCTATCATGACAAAGATTTTAAAAATGGAGGTCAAAATTACCATGGTTCTAATCGTGGAACAAAGAGTCTTCGTTTATTGAACCCCGAGAAGAATGCTGTTATCCCTCCCTCCTTGCCATATTTTGACTTGGCAAACCAAAACGTAAGTTACTCGGGTTAAGCATCAGTATAAGAGGGACAGAACTGTATGTGGAATTGTCTGGGGGAAAACAAACCTCATATTATATTAGTCTTTTCTTTCCATTTTATTAAGACAGGTGCCTATACCAGAACAAGACACAACCTACTGGTGTCAAATGTTTAAGATACCTACCCTGGATGAAAAGCATCATGTGATAAAGGTATGTAATCTAGCTAGTGATGTATATAAAACGTTCTGTTTGTAATTCCATTTCTTTCATGATGTGACTACGCACATACCTTGGAGAAATATACCTTAAGAGCTACAGCATATGTATTGATCTGTAAACCAATCAGCATTGTTATAGTAGATTTCAGTTTTTACATCATGCCAATGATCTGGTGTAGTCTTGAACCCTAGCTAAATAAAGAATTTAACCTTATACCTTTAGGGAAAATGCTAGCGACCAACAGCTTCTTCTAATTCGAATAAAAATTTGGAGTTTTCATGTTGCTGAAATGTTGCTGAAACACTTTAGAAATCATTATTTCCCTGGATTTATTTTCAAGCCATTTCTAATAAGAATTCTAAGACCAATGAACTGTGCTATTGTTATTCTCATTATCGTTTCCTTTAAATATTTGTCCCCAAATATTTTTGTCTACTTGGAGAATATGTTTTAAAATCAAGCAAAAAAGAGCTTCCCAGTAGAATTTTTTTCTAAGCAGAAAAAAGAATCAGAGTCATTGATCTACTTCTTTTGCTATAATTTTTTTTTGCTGTTGTCTTTTCTTTGAATAAAAAGTGGAGAGAAGCCAATTTCCAATTAAATTTTGCATAAAACCTGACTTTCTCCATCCAAGTAAGAAGCATTCTCCCCTACTAGCTATCATTCCTTCAATTATTCCTTCCGATCATTCATGCCATTCAAACCGTTCCTTGACATCAGAAACACTGTTTCCCTGGAAATAAGACCTAACAAGAAAATAAGCCCTAGAATGATTTTTTTCAGGATATTCGTAATATAAGCTCTATCTCAAAAATAAGCCCCAGTTAAGATCGTTAGCCAGACGGATGCATTTAGTACCGTATTTCCCCGAAAATAAGACCTAACTGGAAAATAAACCCTAATGCATCTTTTGGAGCAAACATTAATATAATACTTGGTCTTGTTTTCAGGGAAACATTGCAATACCACATTTCCAATTCCTCAATATGCTTCTTTTTGCCACATCCTACCCATAGACCATTTCTGAAAAAAATGCACATTACTAGATTAATTCATAGCTGGATTAATCCATTAGTATATTAGTCCACAAATGAATTAATCCCTTAAATTAATCATACAATACTTCAGTGGAATCAAGACAATGAGCTGACTTGGACACAACATTCCACAATTTATCATTATTTATTTATTATTATGTCTTTTATTTATAAAATAATTTATTCTGGTCTCTTTAAACCATAAACTGAATTATGCTATAAATAAAGAATCATGCTTCAGTGTAATTTGGGTAATCAAGATCTTAAATTAAAATCAAATTGTTTTTTAAGCAGTAAATATGAAACCTGGTTTCAAGGGTTATGCCACTATTCCTTATTTCAGCAACAATGGTTTAAGGAATAGAAAGGATAAAAGAACCAATAACAGCATGCAAAAAACATGAGATTCAAACAGATACAAGATATCTTTCAGAATTATTTTAATTATATGCTTTGAATTTTGAATGAACAGCCCAAAGATAAGATGTTGCTAGGTAAATAAAAAATTCTTTCTGAATTATGAAGTTTTACAAATTTTGAGATCTGACCATATGCAGTCTTTGCACAGTAGCCAATACCTCTATATGCAGGGAAATTTGATTTGTGGCTAAGTACAGTTTTGCATCATATTGCTTTGTTTACCTAACTGATGCCAGAGGCAACATTCCGTGCATTTTATTTTTGCTGACACAAAGCCCTAGCTGTTGTAAAAGACAGGAAAGTATAAGCCTATATATTCTGTACTCAGTTCAAATCTTTCTAAAATGCTATCTTTGATTTCATTTCATTTGATGTATGCAGAGCCTATCGCTCTTCTCTAAAATAATTTGAAATTGCAAGATGATGACTGCCTCCCCATTCCCTTTTTTGAATCTCTGTTTATTTAAATAAACACGTGGATGGTATAATTGCATGATGCTTACAGATAATTTACGAAGGGAATTCATTATGGATACATAGGAATCAACTGGATACCTGTATGAACAGTTTATAAAAACTTTGATTTCTGTTCGGAATATGCTTGATTCAAGTCAAGAAACAAACTATTTTCTTTTTTCTGATTTAAAAGAAAGATTTTTTTAAATAAAATATGATTCAGTCAAGAGGTGTTTATGAAGACGTTGGTTTTATAGCCAAAAATTGCAATCAGATGCCATGACTGAAAAATCTGATCACAAAAATCTAATAAAGTTTACATTTCCATATCATAATTGATACCTACCTAGATTTGGTAGATTTCCAAAATCAACAGATATCATAATTGTTCCTAATCTTATGCAGCAATCTTTAGTCATGCTAATTGCACTTATTTAAAGTTTTGGAAGGAACAAATATTTACTATACATCAGTCTTCATAAAAAATCACTAGAATCCTTCTTTTCCTTTGTCTTTCTACTATGTTATTTATACTTTCTTAATCCATTCAGACTCATCCTACATTACTTTTTAGGGAAGTGTACAAATACCTAGTGCAAATGAAGCCCATGGGGCAAAAATATAGATAAAAACCAATTTTCTCTTAGATTAGATCACTCGTAGGTCAATCTGCAATTTAAATTGCTTTTTGACCAGTTTGCTCCCTGATACATTAAGAATTAAAATAAATAAATAAATTTAATATTTACTTTTTTACCTGCCTTTACCTTTTTATCTTCATGTAATACCACAAGACTCCCTGTTCTTTAATTCATTTAATTCTTAATTTAATCTTTACTGTTCATTGCATTTTTGCCAATAGTCTATAAACTAGATTATGAGTCAAACTTGATTTCTGATGACTTTTGTTTGACACAAATATGAAACTGGATTTATTTTATTTGGCAGAAATTTAAGACTAACTTAACTTTAACTTTAAAAATAACTAGAATAAATAACTAGTCTGCTCCTCTGGATTCTCTTTCCCGTCCCATCCAAAATTGGACCAGGTCAAACTTTTTGAGTTCAAGTAAGTTCAGGTAGGTGATCAATGTATTGGTTTTTTTATCTGTACCTAATAGCAATTACTGTTCCTCAACTTTCTTTGTTCACCATCACTGCTCCATTCTCCCAATTTTTATCCATAACTTCTCCTTTTTATTCTTTCTAACCCAATTAAAAAATAACTGAAAAAAACATTTTATAAAGGGTCTTAACGTCTCATCTGTCCAACAACAGGACAACTATCTGAAAACAGAATAAAATAAGATCAATTTTGGTATGATGAACAATGGCGAATGAATGATTTAATTAGAAAAGGAGCAGGGTTGCAAGGAAAAAAAGTCTCAAACATTCTCATGCATACCCAGGGACAGCGTTTCCCTAATTGTGAGGTGTATTGCCCTTGGAGAGGTACTGAGAGACCAGGAGAGGTGCGAAGAATCTTTAGTAATAAGCCTACCTCTTCCAAAGTTTTCATCGTATTGTTTTCATTGTAAATTTGTGTTCATTTATGGTGTTTGGATTTTGAGGAGAAACGTATATGAGTCGTGGTGGGCCAGTGGTTAGAATGCAGTATTGCAGGCTATTTCTGCTGATTGCCAGAAGTTTCATCCTGAGCAACTCAAGGTTGACTCAGCCTTCCATCCTCCCAAGGTTGGTAAAATGGGGACCCAAATTGTTGGGGAAAATATGTTGACACTGTAAACTGTTTAGAAAGTGTTATAAAGCAATATGAAATGGTATATAAATCTAAATGCTATTGCAATTGTTGTGTATCTGGTTCGTTGAGGCATAGAGGATATGGAGTATTCAAACAGCAACAGGTTTATTGGTTCAAACAAGAGCAGAACAGAAGCAGCTTTCAACTGCTGTGCAACCTCTATATATACAGTACACTAGGTGGCAACCAATAGGAGTGCAGTAAAACTCCCGTGCGAACAACCCTGGAGACAGGAGGTCTGGGGTGTAAGCAGTCCTAACAGTCGGCAATGACTAAGCATTCCTATATACAACTAGGCCAATACATAACAGCTATATATTAAAATTTCACTAAAGATTGTTACGATTGCAAAAGGTTTAGAACCCTAATATAAGAAAACCACATGGGGAGTGGTTTAAGCAAAGCTGCCTAGGGAATTCTGGGAGTTGAACTCCACAAGCCGTAAAGCCACCAAAGTTGGAGACGCCTGGTTTAGAATATTGACAACTGCTTCGGTGAAAAAAGGAAATACAGACATGCAAACATTAACCTTGGGCCACTGGTGGCAATGCATTAGAAAGAAATCTGGACTGCGTTCTGTACGCTTAATCTTATTCTTATTCTTTTAGTTTCTGCTTCTGTATTCCCTTTGTCTTATCACCTTATCTGTACTGCTGCTTGTGAACATACATATCTAACAATTTCTCCTAAATTTATAAAGATGCCAACTTTATTTACAGTGTTGAATTACAGAAAAGGAGCAAAATAGGAGGGTGGTGGACCACGACTGTCCCTATTTTAAATGCTTTTGAATGAATCATAATGCAAACAATGGCTATTTAGAATTCTCCCTGTGAGGAGATTAGTGAGCAGTCAATCATGTAATATGTATTGTATACTTGATATGGATGAATTTCCTGTGATGTAAATGCAGCTGGAATGGGGGGCCCTTTGCATGTTACCCTAGCTTTGTGGGAATCATTGTTTTTATGGATGACTCTTTTGCAGCTGGGATAACTCTTTCAATGACATAAATACTGAGAGACAGAGGCCTTGATTGCATGAGATTTCCCTTGTATACTCTTCCAAAATCAGGAAACTCCCATGTTTGCATTTACAGTATAACCTATATAACTGATCAGTGTTTAAGCCATTTAAACTTTCCCTGTCTATGTAGGAAACACCGCTTCTGATATGCCAGTGGTTGTAATTATTAAAGAACCTCTATAACGTTAGCAGAAATATGTTTACTTTTGCTGAAGAAAATGAAAATAATTAAATTTGTTGATAATGGATTTTAATAAGAATTTTAATGCTTGCATGATATTTGTGACTTGCTGTTTTAGTGGTTTTGCTTTCCATTGTGAAAATCTATTACATGTATATATTTCTTATATATTCCAAGATGCAGGTTATCCATGAGCAGCAATAAAGTATAAAACAGATACTGTGCTGTTCAGTTGTCAGTTTTACAAGAAGGATTATAATCCCTTATAATTGCATATATAATTGTATTTCACAGTAGATAAACCAATGCTAAAATGCTTTCCCCCCCAAGATTATCACAATGTATTCAAATACTACTATAGCCAACTGATTAAGTAAGCAAGCACTCTAGGTAAAATTTTAATGCGCTGTATCATTGTAATTGTGCAGAAGTTGTAGAACATATTTTTTATTTCATAGGCAGTGAGCCTGTAACCAATTTAATCTCAACAGGTATAAAACTGAGACAGTGTTCACCAGCCTGGTGTTTTCTTGAAAAATGATCCCTAGAGTTTCCAGGCAGCTAACTGGGAAGTATGGAAGCTGCAGTCTAACAATTTTCAAGGATATCAGGTTAAAGAACAATGATTTAAGGAGCCATCTTTTCTTTTTCAGAAAACTTCTTAAAGGACATATTCTTAGAAAATGACACAACTTTGCATTAAGGACTCTGTGCATGGCCTACTACTACTCTTGGCTCCTCCAACTCTGACTTTATATATAAAAAAATATGGCTTTCAGCAATCATCAGCTAACTCAGCTTAATGTTCCTATGTCACAAACATGTTATTGTGCAATTTTGTTCTGGAACACATTCTTTAGCTAATTGGTGCATTGGAGAGACACTAAATATTGCCTGGTGCTATAAGAATTATAAATGTGCACACACTTGAAACCCTAGGAGAAAACAGTGAGAAGCATTCATTCCATCCCAAGGGTTGAATCTCTTTTCAGAATATCTGGGCTGTGTATTTTCAGACTTAAGACAGGAACATACAGATCCTAGAGTACACAGATCCTCTTTTTATGCTTTCCATTCTCACTGCTTTCTAGAATTTATTTAATTTCTCTTGATAATCTTTTCAAAAAGCAGTTAATTGTCCTTGCTGCAATCACTTACTTCCTCCTGCTTTTTCTTCACATGGACATTCATTGCTAGATTTGAACTTTACTGGGATATAACATCATTTTTAACATCTTTAATTCATGGCTGTTACAGGCCACTGAAGTCATTATCAACATTGTCCCTTATATACTAAGTTGTCTAGAAATATACATTAGCACACTAGTGAAAGCTTGCCTTCTTAAAACTGATTTTTCTGTCAGCTATCCTAGCTCATGTGTAGTAAAGTACTTTAAATGCCAGGAATGCAAGTGGTTTCATATTAAAAAGCAAGTTAATTAATCAAAAATCTTAATTACTTCTGAAAGCATGCTAACTGAGAAGGCAAATACAGGATCAAAAAGCATTTCAGTGAGAAATAATACACAGTTTGAGTTTAAGTTCAACTGAAACACAACTCAGAAAAGAGAGGAAGACTCTGCATAAATTAAGAAGGCATCTGCAAAAACATATAAAATGCACATGGCAATGATCTTCCACATGAATATATGCCATCTGTAATTGAAAATATAAAGAAGTAGGATTAACAAAAAAGTAGCAGTTTGATTTTCAGTGACTGGAATGATTAGATCTGGCAAGACCAGTTGTCATTGTTTTATTTCGAATATTTATCTGAGAAAGTGGGGAGGATGTTGAACTATGTAGGGCTGGAAAAATCTAGTAATTTATTTGTAAATCTAAGAATAGGCCTAATGTAGCCGTGAAGGTCAAAAGTGGGATTTGAATGTGGGCTTTGAATTTACCATTATTTCATGAATATTTATGAACTATACATATGTAAATGATGTCATCCATCTAGTGTGTAGGGGCTAAATGTGTAGAGACTACAGGTGAATGTTCTTGTGAGGTTCCAGAACCCCAGTTTGAAATAGCTGAAGACACGTGAACAAGTTAGAAGCTTTATTTATAGCATTTGCAAAGGTAACTTTCTGCCCTCGTAAAACATAGGGTCAAAAAACAAAATACAGTGGCCATGAAATGCATATTTGTACATTGTTACAAATAAATAATCCAACACCCTACTCTGCCCCTCCTACCTTGGGTTCACAATCTTGGCAGTTACAATATTCTATGATATTGATGTATTATTCACAGGATAGGCATCATTCCCGGTTTAACTTGGCATGAAGTACGTCCTGATCTAACTTGATTATGTTTCCAGGAACATTCCTGGATCTGACACTTGTTATTGACCAAATTAGCAATAAAACAAATTATATAAGTATTGGGTCTGATCAGGTTAAACAAAGGACAAAAATGGAATAACTTTTGCTTCTGAGCTAACAGTTGCAATCTTCAGGAATATACTTGTTATTTTTGTTTCTGACATTCTACAGGTAGTCCTCGACTTACAACTGGACACTTAATGAGTATTTGCATTAATGATGGTCCTCGTAAATGATCCTGTTGTAAACGATCACATTACTTTCCCCCTTGTCATGATTGCAGTATTAACGTAAGATCATAAAATCACTTCAAATCATGTGGGTACCTCTACTTACAGTTGTAATGACTTATGACTGTATTTCCAGTCTCAGGTGCACTCATAAGTCAAGGACTACCTATACTATTATGGTGGACCACCCTATTAGAAAAGTAAAGGCTGCACTTGAGAAGCAAACTATATTTATTACAATCTGAAGGTCCTGTTGAACTACAAATAGCTCAAAGAGGTGAAAGGTAATACAGAGGGAAAGCTAGAAGCTGTCTACCTAAATCGCACATTTGTATATATCAGCCACACCTAGATCAACAGTAATCTGCCTCAATTAGTGCATCTCTCTTTGGAAGCAAACTGCTCTGTTGGGAAGTTGTTTTGCATAAACGAAATATTGCGATTGGGCTGATGTCAATTGACCACTCCTTTTGTGAATCTGATCGGAGTGATATATCTGATGCTTCTCGTGAAATGGATTGGACTGAGAGAGATAATAACTAGCCCAATGAAAGCTATCCAATAAGCTTTCATGCCTAAAGTGGAACTAGAACTCAGTCTTTTGGTTTCTAGCCTGGTGTCTTAACCACTAAGCCAAATTTTCTTCAGTCATGAAGTATTTATTCCCAGTCAGCCTGCATCTAAGCATTTTTCTCTGCTGCTTCCCTAGCAAGCTTAATAAAAATTTACATATAAGCACTTGATTACAATAATCTTAGATGTATTTCCAGTTTGTATCATATATAACATAAGCAATATGAAAAAAAGGCTTAAGACATCTAAGTGGATCTTTCTGCAGATTATGTTTTCAAATTGTTTTCCATTTAATTGTGGTGTGTTTGTGTGTGTGTGTGTGTGTGTGAGAGAGAGAGAGAGAGAGAGAGAGAGAGAAGCATATTCTTGCAACTAATTTGTTGCTATTTAGGCATGCTGATAGATAACCTGTCAAACCTGAGAATTATGAATACTGTCATGCTCTTTCATCATTGCTTTCTGAATGCAGAAAATTTGTCCCCAATACCTAATTTGGACACACATTTTATTAAAAAGAGAGAAGCAATTCAAAAATATAATCTGGAGAAAGTTCCATGTTGATGACCTTTTTTCATATCGCTTATTCTACATGTCATATAAACTGGAAATACATGTAAGATTTATGTAATCAAGTTCCTATATGAAAAGTGCATTTGGGATATTCAGTTGTACCCCAAATATGAATTAGGTAAAAGGTAAGAGTTGCTTTGCTTGGTACTGTTTGATAGTAACAGTAGACGCACAGCTAACTAAAATTTGTGAGAACTACATGCCTTTCTATTGCTCTCCAGTTCATTCTATGTTGCTACTGAATTGCCTTTGAATCTATGAAACCAGAACAGATAGATGTTTTTATGTTATTCAGAGTTTTCCTAGAAAAGGGAGAGTTTTTCTAAACTAGACAGAGCTTTCTAGACAGTGGTTCTTTAATTTTTTTTAAAAAAAAACTAGATAAGGATGAATGTGAAAAACATTTCCTTATAAAATATGAAAGTGATCATTAAAGTAACCTAGAAGATTTCATAGTAGTATATGCTGGAAAATTCCTATTTTTCAACTCTTTGTTTCTCTGGCTTTTGCAAGTAATTAAAAAAAACCTGTGCATAATTGTGTGCAGCAAAACATACGAGGTTTACTTACTAATTTTCCTAAGTGTCCAAAGTAGTTCATCAATTCATATATTAATTATCTAGAATGATTATTCTAGCTACCAATATTACCAACTTTTAAAAAGCAATTATAAAATCTAAAAATTGAACTGCAAAGAAAGAGCAGAGTTATTCATAAACCATTTGCATTTAGCGAGAGAGGAGGAGATTTTCCTTTTAATAAAAATATGAGCAGAAGAATAATTATTAGAATCTTAATGTTTAAGGAACTAGGAATTAAAGCATATGAGTCATCACTTTGAAGATAGTTTTTTTTTAATTGTGGTGAAAAGCATAACAAGTGTTAGTGTCCTAAAGAGGCAGGTGGCTGTTGCACAGGTTTGGACAAATGTCCCAATTGTTTCAAGCAGAGATCTGTAGAACATTCCCATAACCTTTACACTGATTCCTTTCTTATTCTGTTCAGATGTTTTGAGTTCTTTTCTGATTCTCACCCTTTAAAAATTCCACTTCACATCATGTGTGGGTGGATTTGTTTATATTGCCTCCACCATAGCATTCAGTAACAAAAGCACCATGTATTTTATGGCAGCTTGACTGCAGCTTTCATCTAAGTTTGTTCTTTTCTTTTCCTTTCTTCTTCTTTTCTTTTTTCTGGTTCATACACATTTTATTTCTTACAGGAGAACATGAAGGATTAGAAAATAACCTCACGCTGAGATGCAATTAGAAATTAAATACTTGGCATTGAACACTGATTGCACTGCTGTTTTGCCTACCTAGCAAGCAAATTTGAGACCTTAATACTTCAGACAGATCAAATTGATACTCTAAGTCCTTTCTTAGTATGCAGAGCTGAGAGATATAACAGAGATCCTCCTATCAATTCTAAAAACTGCATAATTTGACATCATATCTTACATGTATTTCATATCACACTTTCAGGATACAGCTCTGTCTTAGGGTTATGGTGGTATCCAATGCTTGGACTACCAACTCTGGCCCTTCATCTCCAAACATAGGAAATCTGGAAGTTGCAATTGAAAATACATGGAAAGTATCAGATGAGGTCTGATTTACTTAATATATAAATAGAGTCCCTTGGATTACAAGGATATCAAATCAGTCAATCTTAAAGGGAATCAATCCTGACTGTTCTTTGGAAAGACAGATACTGAAGCTCAAATACTTTGGTCACCTAGTGAGAACAGAGGAATAGAAGACTCAATCCCTCCAAGACTGAGTGGCTGTGACTGCCGGCGCTGCGATATAGCCCGCTTATTCCATTGGTGGCTATTGCAGACGAGACCCTGGACCCCACGAAAAGGGTCCGCAACTTGGGGGTCTTCCTGGATGCACAGCTGTCCTTGAATGATCATGTGGTAGCCGTCACCAGGGGGACTTTTTACCGGGTTCGCATGGTACGCCAGTTGTGCCCCTTTCTAGATCGCGACGCCATGCGGACAGGCACTCATCACGACCTGAGTGGACTACTATAGTGCTCTCTACATGGGGCTTCCCTTGTGTCACGTTCGGAAGCTCCAACTGGTACAAAATGTGGCCGGATGGGGGCTATGAGGGCCAGTGCTAGGGCCCATGTGGCCCCCTCCTGCGCGAGCTGCACTGGTTGCCGGTGGAGTTCTGGGTGCACTTCAAGGTTTTGCTAATGACATTTAAAGCGCTCCATGGCATAGGACCCAGTTATCTACAGGACAGCATTCTGCCGGCAAATACCTCCCACCGACCTATTCGCTCCCACAGAAAGAGCCTCCTCAAGGTGCCATCGGCCAAACAATGTTGTTTGGTAACCCCCAGGGGGAGAGCCTTCTCTGTGGTGGCTCTCACCCTCTGGAATGACCTTCCTCCAGAGATTCGTCTTATCTCAGACCTCCGTGCCACCGTGCCATAAAAACTCACCTATTCACCCAGGCCGGTCTGGCCTAACCATGCCTTCCTTCGCTTATTAACCATGATTAATTTTATTCTAATTTTATAGTTTTAATCTGTTATAAATTGGTTTTAAAAATTATGATTTTAAATTTAGCCAGTCCCTTCTATATTTTTTAGTAATTTTAGGTTGTATGTTGCTGTATGTTGTTATTCATTTTTAATCTGGCTGTGCACCGCCCTGGGTCCCTTCGGGGAGAAGGGCAGTATAAAGTATTGAAATAAATAAGTAAATAAGTAAATAAATATATCAATAAATATATCAATATATAAATAAATAAAAGATCCTGATCTGGGAAAAGATTGAAGGCAAAAGGAGAAGAGGACGGCAGAGGATGAGATGGCTAGATAATATCATCGACTCAATAAACATGAATTTGGGAAAACTCTGAGAGACAATGAGGGCCTGGTGTGCTAAGGTACATGAGGTTGTGAAGAATTGGACATGACTTAGTTACTAAACAACAAGGGTGCTTATGCAATTTGTAATTTGGCTTCTACCATTTAAGCATTTTGAAAAGTTGTAATTAAAAATAATTAATGAATGACTTTATATTTTAACTAGAAACTGACATGTTCCAAATGCTTCTCATATTTCCTTATTATATTGACAGGTTGAACCACTCATTCGGAAGGGTCATGAGAGTGTAGTTCACCATATTCTTCTCTACCAGTGTAGTAGCAGTCTGAATGATAGTGTTCTGGATTATGGCCATGAGTGCTATCACCCAAACATGCCAGATTCATTTCTCACCTGTCAAACAGTCATCTTTGCTTGGGCAATTGGAGGAGAGGTAAGATAAATTCTTTTGATAAATGCCTTTATCAAATAATGTAAAGATTCCTTCAATTCTTGCTTGAATTTTAGGGACTGTGTAATTTTTATCAAGATTTTGCCATTCTCTTCTTCCAGGACTCTTTGAGTTCCTAGTTTAACCAAAAGCTCTATACTTCTAAAGTGGTTTCTGCATCAAAGTACTAACTAGAGGTGTCCTGTTTAGCTTCTAAAATTAGACAAATTTGGCACAATGCTGCCTACATTACATATTTTACAATAAATGCTTTTAAAGGTTTTTTTTAAAAAATAACTGAGGGGTTACAGAATTATTATATCTTTATTTTAATTGAGGAGCAAACTTGATGTTTTGAAAGATAAGCAAAATCAAAATCATAATGTAAGTTTATTATACATAATGTAATTGACCTATTGTTTTAAAATGAATATTTGTACCCTTTGCTTTTACTGTATCAATCTAATGATCAGTTCAGCTGAATGTGGTGATATGCAGGTAGTTCTCAACATACAACTATTCCATTTAGTGACCATTTGAAGTTACACTGGCATTTTAAAAAGTGAACTGACCATTTTTCACACTTAGGACCATTGTAATATATCCATGATCACATGAACAAAATTTGGATATTTGGCAACGGGCATTTATTTATGATGGTTGCAGTGTCCCCGGGACATGTGATCATGTTTTGTGACCTTGTAGCAAGCAAAGTCATTGGGGAAGCCAGATTCACTTAACAACTGTGTTACTAACTTAACAACTGCAGTGGTTCATTTAACAACTGAGGCAAGAAAGGTAAAATGGAGCAAAATTCAATTAGCAATTGTCTTGCTTGGCCACAGAAATTTTAGGCTCAATTATGCTGTAAGTTGAAAACTGCCTGTACCTGGTGGATAAAATTGATTAATGTTAAAAATAATATTTAATACTCTTGGCAGATTCTTAGTTTTTCTTGGCCCTGTATTTGCTCTTTTACTCCCCTCCCTCGATATAGAAAACTGTTTCTTACTTTCCATTTTTCCTAGCCACAAGTATGCATCTTTAAGTAAAATAGAAATGCTCTTTTATTGTGTTTTCTTTAGTCACTTATTTTGTATTCTTCTTTATTTTTTTTCTTTAAATGTTTGTTGCTATTACTGTATAAATTATTTTAAAAGAATAGAATGCATTATTATCAATTGTTTTCTGTTGAATGATGGAAAAGAGTGTCCATATAATACAGAAATGAAAACATATAATAGTATAATATAAATAAACCCACCAAACTGGAGTTAAATATGTGCACAGGGCAAAAAAGCCCAAAGCACATTCTTTATATGCTTGCTGTTAACATGTGTTTGCTCTGATTTGAGCCAATTCCAAAATTTATTTTCTTATAAAATTATATCAATAAAGCTATAAATACATAGTTAAAATGAGACTTAAATGTTTATACTGTTGTATCTGTTTACTTACGTTGATGTGTTTCCAATCTCAGGGTTTTGTCTATCCTCCTCATGTTGGCTTATCCATTGGAACAGCATTAGACCCTCAATATGTGCTAATGGAAGTCCATTATGATAATCCTTCATATGTGGAAGGTATGTTTCTTCACCTGTTAAAATGTGTTGTATGTGTATGTTCTTTATAAAATCACGTATTTACATCTGATACAATTGTACTTCCTTAATGCCAAGATTCATAAATCTAGACATGAGGATTTTAAGTGGAGTATTTAAGATAAAATTGTTACTTTTGCACTTTATCCCACTGAGTCTCCATTTCAAAAGAAGTCAGGAATATTTTGTTTTCTAAACTAGCTAGCTATCCTAAATCCCTACTCCCTGGTAATCATAGTCTGTTTTGTTTGTTGGTTTCTTTTTGTGCCTTTCTTGACTTCGGATGGCAACATGGAAAAGTTCATGCAGTGTTTACTACACCAAACTGACTTTGTCTCACAAAACTATAAATGATGTTATTACTCTTTATAAGCCAACATTTATTTCTTTTGGGGTTCTTTGGGAGCTGTACTAAGCTGTTCACAGGAGGTGAGGTGGAGAGAATGATGAAACATCTTGGGAAGTCATGATGCAGATCCATGACTTCTGTTTTTCCATCTAGTGCTAGGATGTAAATATAAAATGCCAGCTGTTAGATGCAGCATACATGCCTTCATTTTTTCATTATCAAGGTTTATAATAGATAACTATGCTTATACTATATGTGTGTAGGTCATAATAAAAATGAGCACTTTGAGGGAAAAATGGTTGGGACTGAATGGTGTATTACTCTTCCAATGGAAATAGATGTGTTATAGTTTAAAAGTAGAATTGGGCACACTGCTTGCCTTTGAACCAGTGGTGGGATGTTTCCGGAGAAATTTTAATTAAAAGTGCCACCTTCTTTGCTTTGATGAACTATCTGTACTCAGATCTCTTTTACAGCAGCTAGTGAATCCCTTCACCTCCAAGGCAGCTCACAAGACATCCACTCCTGCTTGAATGGCAAATATCCAAGGGGACAAGACAGAAATTCATTTCTCATGAGGAAAAAATAAATGATTCTTGGGTATTTCTTTTCTGGGAGAATGCTGCAATTGGGATATGCCAGCAGAGCTATGTTTATGTACTGTAAGACTTCTCACTAGAATGGTATAACAACTGGGTTATACAGTATATTAGAAAACGTCCATCTGAAAAAGCCCCAACAGAAGCATAAAACTGAGCATAAATGTTTGTGCTGGTCAAAAACTCTAGACTTTTATTTTACTTCGCTGCTTTCTTGAAATTTTGCTTCATTGAATTTGAAAAATTTGAAAAACCTGTTTGATCCATCTTAACACTAATTCCTCCTTCTCCATCTTATTATTATAGTCCTCATTGGTCACTAGATTCCAAAACTAAATCCAACCAATAGGACATTTTAAGCTGAGTTATAATGGGCAGTTGCTCTTTTCTTTCTAGGAATGATCGATAATTCTGGACTGAGGCTATTTTATACTGCAGATTTAAGGAGATACGATGCTGGAGTTATTGAAGCAGGCCTTTGGGTCAGCCTCTTCCACAACATCCCACCGGGCATGCCTGAATTCATGTCAGAGGGACACTGCACTCTGGAGTGTTTAGAAGAAGTATGTTTCCTGACCAGGGCAACTGGTTGTGATTCCGTGCCTTTTAGTGAAAATAAACAGTTTAAGTATCTTTATTTATAAGAAACAGTATGTATTATTTCAATAGTTCTGGATCAACAAATGGAATTTGTTCAGAAGGAAATTTTGGACAGCAATGGTGCAATCAGTTTAAAATGCCAATCTAGTTGAAAAATAGCAAACAAGAACAGGCAAATTCTATATGAGCATGCCATTTAGTTTCTTTGACTTGTTAAGAATGAATAAATGGTCATAAATATAGTAGGTCCAATTTTTGCATTAATCTTTTTTTTTAAAAAAAAGCCTCAAATACTTTCATATACTTTCCCTGTGTGTATATTTTTGCTCTGTTTTCCTCAATATTTGCCTGTGTGCATCCATCGTTTATCTACAAATCAGAGACAATTCATTCCATTGAGGGGAAATTAGACACTGATAAAATTATTTCCCTTGTTTTATTGTCACTGAACTATTATAAATAGCTTCAAAAGTCTTTTTTAAGCCTAAGTCAAATGATTATCATTTTTTATATTTGTCAAAGGAAGCAAGCATTGTTATGATATTGTTGTTGTTTAAATCAAGGCATTTTATTGTGGGTTTTATTTGCTAAACTTTCCTTTTTGTAAGCAATTTTTCCTTAGGAAAGGAGAAGCTCAGATTATGAATACAGGAACAAATGCGTTTGTGATTGTGTGCCTGTGTTCTTTTGCTTAAAAGTGTTTGTTGGTTCATTTTGTGTTGGTGGGGTAGCTTCCATCTAAGAAAAATAACCCATTAGAGAACAAGAGTGGACAATAACATTTTGAAAAATGAAAACCAAGGTAACTCATTTCTTTTGTGAGTTATTCTTGTCCAGACTGGTTAGAGATTATAGGAGTTAGATTCCAATGCCATTTTCCTCACATGTGTTTTAAATGAAGAGCAAGTGGGAGAAAATGAAGTCATAGACTGGAATTGATTTACCAGGTGGACTTAATAAGTAGGGTTTCCTCTAACCCTAAAATCTGATATTTTGTAATAACTGTACAGATTGAGGAGATTTTAGGAAGGCCAAAGACGAGATATAAAATGATTGTGGCTGATGCTGATGCTACATGATAGGATAGTGCTTCAATGCAGTGTTAATATTGCTCAATAAATTTACATATGCCTTCTTCTCTAGTTAAGAGGTAGAATTTTATATCATTTGAAAAATCTTTGTTTTGCATTTGGAATTGCCATATATTTCTTCTTGTGTAAAATGGAGTAGCCAGAACTGAATGAAATCTACTCATCCAATAAATAATTTTAACATTCTATCTGCAAATATGAAGAGCCAAGTGGAAACCTTGTAAATATATAGAATAAATTTTAATATCAACAATTTGGATTCAAAGGCAGAAAGATACTCATGTGCAAAGGTGTCCATGTAGCATTTCCCTGTGACTTATTAAACCAGCTGCATCTTTTATTAGTAACTGAAAACTTTATGAATTTTCTTGCTGGGAAAAAAGAGAGAAAATGAACTTGTGATTTACAGGTTTGAGAAAGGGTAGCTTGTAGAAAGAAGGAAATTATATGTATGGTTGGAAAGAGGGCAAAATATAAATAAATTTATAACCATTGCCAAAAAGGTCAGAAATTGTTTCTTTGTAATCTTTACACTTTCCTTCCTTCCTTCCTTCCTTCCTTCCTTCCTTCCTTCCTTCCTTCCTT
>JANHFO010004208.1:82280-94206 GCA_032468095.1 Pareas carinatus
TATACTGGAGACAAATTTCTTGTGTGTCCAGACATACTTGGCGAATAAATTCTAATTCTAATTCTAGTCCCACATACCATTACATTGCCTGCTTGAATCACAATGTCTAATGCAAGAACGTAAGTTACAGCTTTTCACTAATTATGTTATTAGACATGAGACTTCACTTATCTCCTTGCTCCCCTTGGAGATGCTCATGCTGATACTCTCAAACTCTTCCCTTTAGCCTATCTGATTTTTCCCCTCCTCTTTTCCCCCACCACATGAAAAGAAAGTTCAGAGATGGCTGCTTTTGATCACAGCATGTTATCTTCTTAATAAACCACCCTTGTCCTTTTAGCCTTTATGTGTCTGTTTCTAGATAGTTTTAATTGGCTTCTTCTGCTCGCCCCAGTGAGCCCATCTTCTTAAATCTATTTAAGAACTCATAAAGTTTGAAAGTGTAAAAGGTTATGTGAGGTTGATAGATTGTCGCTTGGTTAAATTGTCACAGTTGAACTTGACTGTTTTAATTATGTTTATTATATGATCTAATCTCCGAGATACAATTATACTGATTAGCCGTCTCCACAGCCACACGCACCAAATTTCTTTTTTACTGTAATGTTGTGTTTCTATTGCAGGGAAGGAATCTCATGGTGCTTGCAACATAGCTGTCCTCAAAGTAAATGCTGCGTAGAGTTTAAAACGAGAAGCGTAACCAACACTGAAATAATAGGCCTATATTTTTGCCAATGAGAAGGAGAAGAATAGGGAGCAAAGAGAGAAGTCCCTTTTGACAGCATGAGTTAGCTGAAACATTGCTACTTTTGAAATACTCAATGTACAGTATCTCTATATGAATGGGTGAATGACTGAGAACATCTATACACGTGTTCTTGTGTGTGTGGAAGAATTGATAGAGGAATGGTGATGAAGTTAAGAGTCGGAAAAAGATTCAGAAAAGTTGTAGCCTGCTTTTGATTGCTTAACCCTAACTCCATTCTGAGGTAATAAATGAGACCATGTTAAAGTGGTGAGGTGGCTGACTGTGATAGCTCATCAGGTGCTTAGGGCAAGAGAAGAAGCTCTGTGATATAGGAAAGAAAACATTCAGCATTTGTGGTTGAGGCATGGCTGCCAAAACAACGCACACAAATTACAAGTGGATTGACCATTCAGATCAGCTGGTAGAACGGTTCAGATGAGTGCTGAAGCTTTGTAGTCCTCCAATGCAGGGACTGGAATTTTCTTCTTCCATTCTATGTAAATAACTTTTTAGGTTCAAGGTACTACGGAGATTTTTCTTTCTTCTTGGACAAGAAGACTTCATAAGAAAGATGGCTGTAAATACATACAGTAGAATCACACAGCAAACTTTAAATTTAAAGTAAATATTGCTTCTGTTAAAATATTTTCACTATTGCCCCTGAATCTATCTAAAGTTCCCTTCACCTCTCTTTTAGGGGCAAAGTTCAACCTTCCAACAAGCAAAATCAATGGGGAAACCAGATTCACTTAACAACTGTGTTACCAATTTAAGAACTGCAGTGATTCGCTTAACAAATATGGCATGAAAACTCCTTAAAAAAAAACTTCTGAAGGTTGCTGGAAACGATCCCAAGCCCTTGAGGCTAAAATTAGCCCAGCAATAGTTTTGAGTTGAAAATGGAATGCAGATAGTCCTCAACTTACGACTTACAACAGTTCATTTAGTGACTGTTCAAAGTTACAATGGCACGAAAAAAAGTGATTTATGACCATTTTTCACACTTATGACCATGGTCACGTGATTTACATTTGGACGCTTGGCAACTGGTTCATATTTATGAAGCGTCCTACAGTCACATGATCACCTTTTGAGAACTTCTGATAACCAAAGTCAATGGGGAAGTCATATTCACTTAACAACCATGTTACTAACTTAACCACTGCAGTGATTCACTTAACAACTGTGGCAAGAAAGGGCGTAACATGGGGGAAAACTCGCTTAACAAATGTCTCACTTAGCAACATAAATTTGGGCATCAATACTGGTCGTACGTCGAGGACGACCTGCATGCAATAATTCTGAGGTGAGAAATGATAAATTCAGCATGTTCAGTCAGAAGAAGCAATTTTAGCTGCTATATTCTGTACTAAGCACATTCATGACTGATCTGCTCTGTTGAAAAAGGGATTTCTTTAAAACTCATCCAGGTTTCCCCTATAACAGTAGAAAAATCTGTCTCACTTAGCTGCTGACCAGCTTGAACGCTTTTTAAAGGGACAGGTCTGCTTCTTTTGTAATCTGGTTAGCGCTCTCTAAAACTTCCCCCATTTTTTGCTGATTTCTAATTTCCTGTTTGTTGAAAACCAGAACAAACTCTTCTTTTTCACATATTCCTATTCCATTCACTTCCTATTAATAAATCCTCACCTAAAATTCCCTTTTCCGACCAGCTGACATTTGGAGAGGATTTGATCATTGGCCAAGAACACACAGTTCATTTTCACATCTTTTATTAGTTACCTGTAGGGCTCTCTATGAGTTAGAAGGAAAGGGGAAAAGAGAAATTAAGTCACAGTCTTGGCCTTGGGCCAAAGTGTTTAGGAAGCCTAGCAGAAGGAGCACCTCAATTTCTAATTTGATGTTCAATTCTACAATTAAAATAAAAATCTATTTTTTTAAAAGGTATCTGTTAAATATTGGATACATTGTTCACATGACTGAACAAATCCTGAATGTTGATAAGTTTTGATTCTAAGCAACATGAAAAATATTTATATTTCTCACCATGACCCAGATTTAGGAAATAAATATTTGCTCACTAGTATTCCTTGTGGGAACTTGCAACAGAGAACTTTATGTGCTGTGAGTGGTCTGAAATGACCAATAAGGTTACCACGGTATCTTCCCCTTAGACATTTGAATGTTTAGTTTTCCTTCAGACCTTCTTGTTTTCCTATTACAGTGATATTTTGAAATGAAGAGAAAAACTCAATATTATTTATTTTCCATTTATATTTTTTATAGCTGTAATTACAGAGGGATAGAATCAAGATCACGTGAAGAGTTAATACCACTTTATAATGCCTTAGTAAGACCACACTAGGAATACTGTATTCAGTTTTGTTTGCCACAATGTAAAAAAAAAAGACTCTAGAAAGAGTGCAGAGAAGTGTAACAAAGATAATTAGGGGACTGGAAACTAAAACAAATAAAGAACAGTTGCTGGAATTGAGTATGTCTAGTTTAATGAAAGGAGGACAGGGTGACATGATAGCGGTGTTCCAATACCTCAGGGGTTGCCATGAATAAGAGGGGGTCAAGCTATTCTCCAAAGCACCTGAAAGCAGGACAAGAAGCAATAGATGGAAACCCAACAAGGGAAGAAGCAACCTAGAACTAAGGAGAAATTTCCTAACAGTTAGAACAATTAATCAATAGGACAACTTGCCTCTGGAAGTTGTGAGTGGTCCAACATTGGAAGTTTTTAAGAAGAGATTGCACAACCATTTGCCTGAAATGGTATAAGGTTTCCTGTCTGAGCAGGGGGTTGGACTAGAAGATCTCCAAGGTCCTTTCTAACTCTGTTATTCTAATTCTGATTGTTAGATACAAGAAACTAGAAGTTCAAAGCACTGTGAGTTTATACCCTGAGGTCTACAAGAATCCGATCAACCAATGGTCAAGACAAATGGCACCAGATAAGAGTCAATGGACTTCAAGGAGGACTGGAATTAGATCTCTTTTGGGGATTTAGAAACTCCAGACTTATGAGACATTTGACTCCACCCTCAGGTTCTGCCTACAACAATATGCCAAAGAAATAGAAACATCAGTGCAAGTGTGGTTGCAACTGCATATATATATATACTGTATCCGATTCAGTTATGAATCGGTTCTTTCCCAATAATCTTTCATCTATTAAGAGAACATGCTTGCATGCTCTATCTATGAATATAAATGTGTACAGGCATGGCTCAAATATCAAGCACACTGTCTTCCCTAGATTTTTTTCATGGGTTTTAGCTATTTTGCCTGAAGAAGATTTATAAGAAATACAAAGGATTGTATTTGCTAAAAACCACTAAAACAATTGTTTCTCTAGTCTAGATAACAGAATTTTGCTTAAAAGTCAATACAGCTGCTGCTATTTTGGGGCTCAACCATTCAATCAGCATCAATCTCCCTAATGATAGCATTTTGGACAGGTGGTGAGGTCATAGAGACAGAATATCCAGTACAGTGATGCCTAATCTTTTAGACACCGGTGCTGGGATGAGTCACAACTAATGAGTTGTGGCTAATGATGTCATCACCCAGCGCAATTATTTTCTTTCTGAGCATGTGCATGGGCCCGTGACATCATCACCTGGCACCATTACTCCTTTCTGAACATGCTCAGCTCTGGGGCAGTGCAGGGGCAACTTGGCCCATGTGTCAGCAGAGAGGGCTCTGATCTAGGACATTGACTGGGCAGTATAGCTTTATTCTGCAATGGTTTACATCGTACTTAATAATGGCAAAAATTCTATAAGCCAATATTGTCACTTTCGGCACTAAATAAAAGGAACAATCAGAACTTGAATTATTACAAACTAGGAGTGAGCATAGACTATTCAATTTGTTTTAGAGACCTGATTCAGAAACAGCCTAGTCTAGATTATACTGGGATCAAGACAGCCATGGCTAACTCCTGTATAGATCCAGAGTAAGATCCAGAGAAACTTCTATAGTTTAACCTAAAAATATGAATTGGATGCCATGCTTGAGTTTTTCAGAGGAATGAAATTGAATGTACAAGCGCAGCAACCTGTGAGGAGATAATAAAACATGCTATATTTTATATCACACAAATCAGTGACAGTCATGAAGGCTTTATTATATATTAGCATTGAATTGTAAAACTGCCAGAATTTAAAGCAACGTGAAGCTGATTATTTTTGTGATTCTCCCCCACAAGTTGAAATTCTCTGATCATGAATGGTACAAATGCTAATATGCCAGGGGGGAAATGAAAAAAAGAAGTCATAAATATTGTGAGAATATCAGAAAATTGTAAGACTGCATGTAGACCTGGGGTCAGTGTGGAAGTGTTGAAAGAAGATTGTGGTTTGGCTATGGCTGAATAATGTATTTAATATAGGAAGACATCATGCCTGAGGACTGAAAGAAAGCTGTTATAGTTCTTTTATATGAAGAGAGAAAAAAGGAAAAATGAAAAAAATGGAGATTATTTTGTTAGTCATGTCTAGAAAGGTGTTTTCCAGAGTTCTGATGAAAATGATTTGAGAGGTGACCTAGGGCAAATTTTGGAAATGGAAAGAAGCTCTTTGTCATATAGGGAGAGATTTTTCTCTCCCTCCCTATATCTTCATTTTGGAGAGGAAAAAACAAGATTTACCATTGGAGGGAGCTAGAGACACAGTGATTCTACTTCAGCTGATTAAAAGAGTAGGATTATGGTATTCAGCAATAAGCTGAAAAAGTAATATTATGAGAAAGGCCAGCAGTAATTCTGATGCTATTCTACAAGATTTTCTTTATGAGAGAATACGAATATTACATAATGTCTAATTGACTGCTGAAGATTCCACAATGTGGTTCTCAAACAGATTTTTATTTTTTATTTTAAAAGCAGGTCAAAACATAAACTGAAATGTTTGCATTTTATTAAGGATGAGTTGAATCTTCCATCTGCTAACTCATTATACTAGCATTAGACCTCAGAGAAAACATGAACTCAATTTTACTTTTAGACTCATTTCTGCTTCAGATTCTTCTACTGTTTACTTTATATATTTCTATTTTTGAATTCTATGACTTGTTGAATGTTATAATTTTTTTTGATATAGGAAACAATATTAGTTCTTATACTTGTGCGACAAACTATAAACAATGAATCTGGTCTCTTATTTTGATCTCATCAGATACCTTTCTTTGTGTTATGATCAATGATATAAATGTTCATTGCATTTTTTACCACTAATTCCTTAACCTTTGACAAATGTTTTAACACGTGACATGATGAAATGCTTTGTGACATGATGGTTGCACTTTATAATGTGATGATATGATTAATGTTACTTTATGATTATGTGTGTATCTTATGATTGTAATCACTGTTTGTTGATTAAAGCCTTGTGATTTTAATCACAGTTTGTCAATTATAGCCTGTATGTAAGTATAGAGCATGTACACGGAAGACAAATTCCTTGTGTGTCCAGACACACTTGGCAAATAAATTCTAATTCTGCTTAATTCTAATTCTAATTCTAACCTGAACTACAAACAAAGTCTATGTGCTACTGCATTCTATAGTCCAGGAACTATAAAGTAAGATCCAGATAGGATTTTGGCTGGGAGAAAGTAGATAGGTAAATAAGAAAGTAGTTTGGTTGCTAGACAAATAGACAGACAGATAAAGGTAAGGAGGCCAGGTAAATATAAGTACAGATATTTGTGAATCTAGTATAAAAAGTAGGTTATTAGAGAATTTAGTTGCCTAATTAATTTATTGCTATCTAAATAACAGTGGTATGAAAACTTTTGTTAGAGGTGAATGTGACAAGGCTGCTTTTTATATGGGAGTTGCTAAAATCATCCACATTTGAATGTTACTGAGCCAATGTTGTACACATCAAACGACAGTGTTGCCAAAATAAGAAAAACATTTGTGGGGCTATCATCACATACCATACATGAGATATGAATTTGACACAAGTAGCACTATGGCATCTTCCCGCACTTTTCATCATTTTGCATGTTGCCTAGTTCAACCAGTCATAATATATTCTATTCAACCTTAGCAAATATTAAAATGCTTAACTATCAAAAATGAGATGAAAGGCAAGCAAAAACAGGGAGAGAGAGAGAGAAACAGATAACATTTCCATTATCTATATATCTTTATCATAAAGTACAGAACTTTTTGAGCAAATGAGAAACTTGGTGTAATTAGCATGGATGGTCCCAAAGGGATGTGTCTTAGGCTATTCCAGCTCTATATACTATACATCGCTGTTTCTCAACCTGAACAATGTCCACTCAAGATGGGTGGAGTTCAACTTGTCAAGGCTGAGCAACATTGCTATGCATAATGACAGGTGAAAAGAGGCAGAAAGGTGATTCCTCCTCCTTCTGCATTGTGAAAAAACTGGGAGAGATGTTATTATCTTCACCTATTGCCTGAGACAATCTGCTTATTCTGCCTAAAGATAATGTCAGCACTGAAGTCTCTTTTTCTTAGCCATTCCTCATTCTCTCTAGTTTAAAAAACAAATTTAAGGCACCAGGCCTATTGGAGTTTGGCACACCTAGTGATATCCAAGAGACTCCACACGTATGAAGGTAAAATAAAGGAATTCTGAAATTATTTATGTAAAACTTTCTAAATCCTGCAATTCTCTAAGGCAGGGGTTCCCAACTCCCAGGCTGTAGCCCACTACCGGGTCCATTTAGAACTGAGGCGTGGAAGTGGTGGATGAGTGGTGGGTGCATGTGCCTGTCATTTATGCAAATGGAGCTGCGTATGCGTATGCTCCCCCATTGCTCATGTGGAACCATTCCCTGTCCCCCCTCCCCCGCCAGTCTGCAAAGTCAGAAAGGTTGGGGATCACTGCTCTAAGGAGGCTTTTAACAGATAATAGTTAAAAGCATTTTAAAGGCTGATTTTATTAAAGATCGCCATTACAATAATGCAAACTAAAAATAGGATAAAAACAAAAAGCAGAAGATGCAGGAAAGAAAGAAAAAGAGAAAAGAAATAAGAATAAGAATATATTAAAGGAAAGGAAAAGAAATATATAAAGAACCTCCTTCCCCTTTCATTACAACAACTATAAACAATTTTATTAACTTATCACCTTTGCTTAAAATACAGCAAAAGGTCTCTTCTTCCCATATCTCATTTCCTATCTAGAAGCAAATCCTTAAAGATTTCTCAACCTTAGCAAATTCAAGATGTGTGTACTTCAACTCCCAGAATCCCCTAGTATGCTGACTGGGAAATTTGGGGAGTTGAAGTCCACATATCCTGAAGCTGCTAAGGTTGAGAAAGACTTGCCCTTTCCTTTCTGATGTCAGCAAAACTCCATTAAGGGTTTTCAGAGATAGCAACATATCTACTTTAACCTAGATTGGATAAATTAACTTTATATTCCTTCCTTTTGCTTGTCACAATCTTGACCCTTAGTCCCTTTATCTATAGGTCATAGCATTTGATTTCATTTTTATTTGTTCTTTCTTACAAAACTCTTCAAAACTTAACAAGCCTCTGTTGTAAACCCAATATTGAAAAATTAACCAGTTCAGTTTTTTTAGATAGCAAGTTTATTTGTATAACACTTTAAATTATTAAGATATCAGATTGTTTCTTTTTTATATTCTGTGTAGGATCTTTTCCATGTGATTCTTGTAGCCTGCCATTTGTTTTATCCACTTTCAATTCAGTATTAGTTTTGTCAGGTAAAACTTGTTCCTCTTCTATAACATCTTTTAAACAGTCTGTCTAAAGAAGAAGACAAAATTAACTTCTTGGCTCATTGTTCAAAAATATCTTTTGCTATCATAAAATCATAGAGCTGGAAGGGACTTGGAGGTTTCCTGCCCAAGGCAAGGGTTTTTATATCATCCTGGACAAATAATTGTCCAAACGTTTCTTGAAAATTTTCACCCACAACTCAAGGAAGCAAACTGTTCCATTTATAAACCATTCTCAATGACAGGAAATTCCTTCTTATTTTCAGGTTGGATCTTCTTCTGACAAGCTTCTACTCATAGCTTCTTCTACTGCCTTCAGGTGCTATGTTTGAGCGAGAGATTGAACTGGAAGGTCTTTTCCAATTCTGTTATTCTGTTATTCAACACCTTCTTTTATATGACAGCCCTTCCAGTATTGGAAGATTGCTATGATTTCCTCTCTAAGCCTTCTCTTTGTTAGGCTGAAAATGCCTACATTCCTTAGCTGTTCATCTTGTGTCCAATGTGAAAATATTTTGCTTCATTCCATAATTGTAAGTCAAGTTTGAGTGTTCTCCGTTAATTATAAATTTTAGTTCCCTCTAGTTTCCAGTGTTTTAGGGTCTTAGCCTTTTATATTTGTTTTCAGAAAATTCAAAATAAAAGGATTTTCCCATGGAAAGGATTCTTCATAATTCATTCCAAAATCTTATTTCAAATTTATCTGGCCATTAATGTTTTAGCCACTCCCTTACTGTGTATTCCCAAAAAAGTGTTTAAAGTTATTAAAATTGTCGTTAAGACTTCTTTCACTAAGGATTGAAGGAAGCTCAGCCAGTGCTGTAAACACTGGTTGATCCAAAGATTCCTAAAACTGAAAAGCAGTTAATAAGCAATTTTTGAAAGTGATTAGAGAAGGAAGTATGCAAACTTAGTGTCCTTTCAAAAGCACTGCCTGCCGTTTGAGCAAGATGGCTACTCCCTAATCTCCCATAACTCGAAACTCTCTCAGAGGTTGTTTCCCTGAAATTAAGACAACCCCCGAAAATAAGACCTACTTACAATTTTGCCTCTTACTGAAATATAAGATATTCCCCCCAAAATAAGACCTCCCTGAAAATAAAACCTCCTTGATAATAAGGCCTCCCCCAAACATAAGGTCTCCCTGATAATAAGGCCCCCCGAAGCTACCGTAACACTGGACTCTGAACCGTAGCGGCGGGTGCCGCCACGCAGCTCACTGTTGGGCACAGCGCAGCCGGAGCAGACAGGAAGTGCGAGGTCGCTTTTAATCAGAGAACCCACACCACCGCTAGGACAAGCTGCCGCCTGCTGCTTGCTCTGCCCTGATGGAGTCTGGCTGACTCACAATTAGACAGTGAGTCGCTCAGGGCAGGAGTCGGGCACATTGCATGTACCATATTCTTCATGTAAAAATAAGACCTAGCGCATCTCTGGGAGCAAAAATTAATATAAGACACTGTCTTATTTTCGGGGAAATAGGGTACTTTTCTGTCTCCTCATGACAAGGAGCTGTCTAGAGCATTTGTGGGCAATCTTCAGTCTTCTCCTTATCTAGAAAGGAATTCTGAAGAGCTGATCTACTTGCTGGTTTTCATTCTGTCACCGTCATTAGCTCCACTTTTCATGGAGCCATCTTCGGTCTGCCATTTCTTCCCTGGAAATTGAATTCAAAGTATTTTTAATGCACTGAGATACAAAATGCAAAACAACTGCAAGAGAAATAACAGCAATAAAAGCCTTTAAAATATTGCAAACAACACACTGAATATAAAAAGAAGTCACCACAGGCTTGAAAAACATACTCAATTTTTTAAAATACTGATACATTATTTTTCACTTATGGTGTAATCATACCAACTTCCAAATATGTAGAAAATATTCGTTTCTGTGGCAAGACATTAATCACTCATTCAGTAATATGTTTCAACAAATCTTCCTTGAAGATTTCTCTCACACAGATGTAGTTCGGTTCTAATTCAATACTATAATGGGGTACAATGACCAGTACTTTAAATAGACACCCAGTTATTTTTCAAATCCAATTAAGTGAAGTCTACTATCTTTATGGATAATTGATTTCAGTGTCAAATTTTCTTTGTTATGATAGATTTGTCTAAACATTCTATTGGAATCTGACTTTCCCTAACTTAAAACTGTTGTCCTGGGTCCTGCATTCTGGACCAAGAAAATAGGCTTTTTTGTGTGAGATATCCATCAAAACCTCCTCAGTTGCCTTTTCTCAAACCTAGAAGTAAAGCAAAGATATCCCCATCTTTCATACCATTCTTGGATTTAGTTTCTACTCCACCGATCACCCTTCTTTGAATTTGTCGGAATCTCATGGAATCCTTCAGTTGGGGCTGCCCAAAATTGGACATAGGACTTGAAGTGGGATATGGCCAAAGCAGAATAAAGTAAAACAGTTAAGTCCAGTTATTTAGAAATTATATTTCTGTTGATATAGTCAAGAAATGAAATAAGATTATCTCTTGACAGTTGAGAACTTGGCGTATCCAACTTGGAAAAATATATAATCACAAACGAATGAGCTTAAAAGATTGTAGTCTTTTTTAAAAAAAAAACCCACTGAAAAGGTGTTTTTAGTAAAGCCACCCAGAACTGATGAGGTGTTAGTATATAATTTAAATCATTCCTGAGACAGCTTTTTTCCTAAATACCTTCAATGGAAATTCCACAGCTTCACTGGGCAAACAATAAACATGAACTTTCACTCATAACGGAAAATGAATGTAATGTGACGATGATTCAGCGTCTAATTATAAACAATCTTTTAAAATGTTATGTCTTCCAGAAAGGAGCTGCTTCTTACATCTACCTCATCTTCATTTTGCATTTACACATAAAGAGACATTTTCTCCCAGTTCATTCCTCCTTCATATTTGTCAAAAATGTCCAATTTATGGAACAGAGATGATGCTCTCCTCTATTTTATGTGATATGCATCGGAGCATGTCAAGGTAAACATCTTGTTTCTGATGCTGAAAGTTTTTTTAAAAAAGTAAAGTTATGCCAAACAGGGGGTGAAAGCCATCCCTGTTTTGAAAAACAGCATTTTACACATGGCAGACACTACATATTAAAGGCCAGCTTTCTTCTATTTCAAAAGGTGACTATTTTGCTAATAAAAGAAAGTAGTGTGATGAAGTGGAGCTCTATATTTATGATACCCATGTTACAGGCTAGTTTGTACCATATCTTCTTGAGACAGTCCACAAGAATGACAGGCATATGGAGACATGTTTTTACAACAAACTCAAACTGGTTTTCAGTTGGCTTCCATGAATACCACAAGTATCTTTTGTTTTCCAAACATCAGCCTGCAGCATTTTTTTTTAATTTTATTTTAGTTAAGCATATAGAACATCAACAATAGTAAAGTGTAAAAAAAATAAAAACATATATGAACATATAAGTGAGAACAAGTAAATGGGGACAGTAGGACAAGGACGGTAGGCA
>JANHFO010004208.1:94306-111544 GCA_032468095.1 Pareas carinatus
GAAAAGCAAACAAATGCATACTATGAATTACTGATTTAGTTCATTCAGATTTCAGCCACTGACTCATCCTTGAGTAAATCTATAGTTTTATTATAAGGCTTAATGTTCTGTTATGTGTGGTTGTTTACAAGATGTTGAGTAAATTATCCTTACTATAGAGGAAAGTATCAGACTGCAGCATTGCCTAATGATCAGTAGCAGAGTTTTAAAAATGTGTAAAATGTTCTTTTTTAATGAAAGCATAGTACAGCTTAGAAGCTAAACGTCTGAGCTATGAAGGAAGTATCGCATTCATTTTTCAGTCCTCATTCGAACTCCCTTTAGTTTCTTTCTGCTTCTCCCTTCTATATATTTCTTGTGGTTCTACAAACCACAACATTTCTGGAGTTTCTTGAGCCCTCCTTGGGCAAAATGGCTATTTTGGGAACTACATAAGCAAGGATCTAATTGAAATTGCAACACAGAATCATAATAATAACAATCACCTATCACCCTTTTCTGACCTGGGCATGGAGAAGTGAGATCGTATAGGTTACCTCAGGTTTACAGAAACAGGGTGAGGAAGAGATTTGGAAAGGATTCTCAAAGCATCTATGCTAATGCTGAATTCAAATATATCAGTTTTGCAACACTTCATTCACTGTGCAAGTAACAGTCATGCTGTGAAGGAAGTGTTGCTATTATTTAGAACTCTTGAAACTCTTTTGGAGCATCTTTAAAATGCCATGTTAATCAGCAAGATCATAAAGAAACTTCCATTGTATGTGCATAGAAATCTCCTTATGATCATAGTCCATGGTTTGTCAGTTCACAAGTTGGTTACATTGTCTTTTTTTCGCTCAATGCAACCAACTCTGAAACTAAAAAATGTGGAGCTTTGTATTCTCACCGCCATTTTAGCTCATGCCTTAGGAGGAACACACAAAAGGGGCTAATATCTATTATTCTAGAAGGGAATATCTCATAGGTAGTGTCTTCTGTGTAGTTGTGTCCCACTGCTAGCATGTCCATCATGCAAACAGTAACTTACTATTGGATATTACCTAAAAAAAAACCTTGTACTCTGAGTAAAATGTGACTCAATGTGAATACAGTTGCTTTGTCATTGCTTTCTTCTAGGAATTATTTTTTTTCCAATTTACCAGGCCATCGTCTTGAAATCTTTTGGTAGTCTGCCACCAAAGTACTAACCAAATCTGATCCATTTTAGTTTGTTTGTTTGTTTTTAATCTGCCCAAATATTAGATATGCCATTCTTTGCTTTTGGAAGCTTGCCCAGTTCAACTGCAAAACAAATCTTTGTTTTAGTATAACTGAGCTTCCTTTTATTTTGTCATATTTTATTGGTTTCTGATTTCTGATATTTCATTTTGATTTCAAGAAATAGCGAATTAATGAATACTTACTTTAAAACAGAGGTCTCCAACCTTGGTCCCTTTAAGGTTTGTGGACTTCAATTCCCAGAATTCCTCAACCAGCTTAAAGGGACCAAGGTTGGAGAGCTCTGCTTTAAAATGTAATAGTTGTACAAAAGGTAAACAAGAAAAAATATTTTTTCAGAAAAATATCATTTGGGATTAGAAATGTATATTTGTAATTTTACAGAGCGATACGGAACAGTAAACATGCATGTTCAATATTTCTGTCCAAAGATCCTGAAATAAATATCTTATTTCACTGCACTAACAAAATTGTCGTACAAGTGGGCACTGCAGTTTTACACCTTTTGGGCTGAAAACCAATAAAAAAATTATTGTCTAATCTTTAGAATAAGATTAAAATGTACTTTATGTTAAATTACTTTAAGTTAAATTACATATTAAATTAAATTACATATTAAAATGTACTGTATGATTATAAATGTATTTTATGATTAGGATCATGGTTGGTCGATTGCACCTAATATGTAAATGACAGGATGAATGTACTTTATGATTATGAATGTCACTTATGATGGCAATCGCTGTTTGTCAATTATAGCCTGTATGTAAGTATAAAGCATGTACACCCAAGACAAATTCCTCGTGTCTCCAGGCACATAAATTCTAATTCTAATTCTAAATGTTCAGGAAGTATTAATAAAAACAGCAACCAAACAATATCACATTGATGTGATATGTAGGGCAATCCTTGGCAATTTCAATATAGAAAAGAGGATGCAAATTCTGATTTAGGTTCAACTCCTAGGGAACCATTCTGAAAAAAAAGTGTGTGTCACAGGGCTGTACGATAGGAGACGTTTAAGTTATTAAGAACAGCAGGCTGCAGTAGCTCGTTAAATAAATAATTATTTATCATCGGTTGGTTGACTCAACCAGCGATCCAATGGGATTCCAATATTTCCAGAGATGTAGGCCTTAGAAGTGTAGTCCTGTTGCATTGTTTCATCCATTGTACCTTCATTTGCAAGATAGGTGATCTCTTCCTGTGAATTTTCTCCTTGGCATCATATGCTAGAGAGTATCATATGGGGGGGTTCTTCTTCTCTTTACACTGTTTCACCACCTCTTTGGCGGAGAGCTAAGATATAAAATAGGAGAAGCCTAGAAATGTACACTGGCAAATGTGCCCTGTGCTGTGCCAGGCTGCCAAGTATTTGGAGAGGTTTGAAAAAGAGTTTCGGAGTTCTTATTAGCTGATTAGCCTATCACTGGGGAGTTAAGATCCATGCCTTCATAAAGGCATTGTCTTCCATTCTTGAGGGCCTCTCCTTTCATTCATATTGCACAAAAGACCAAACAATGCTCAACTCCTCCACTTCCCAGAAAGAAGTATGCACGCAGACTGTATTTAAAAGCAGGATTTAGCAACACCAACGTGGGCGACGCAAATCCACCCATTAAAATCGAGCTCTCTGATCTGAAGTCAGATAAGTGCTGCTCCTCATGGGTTGTGTGCCAAATCCAATTAAGTTTTGCATAACACACATCTTTGGGGATCTTGATTTATTAGCTTTGTTTGAAGAACGTAATAAAAATGAGGTTTGGTTTATCATGTCTCCATGTAAGGAGACAGATGCATCTTGTCCTTCAATTTCTGGGTGTACAGGACAATGAACTCATTTTTGTGTCTAGCTTGGCATACCAAGAAAAGGAGAGACAGCCTTATAGCCCATTCCAGTGCCTCTTTTCTTGACTACTTTGTACTTTCCCAGATCCCCCAGATCTGTACCTGTGGCAGAATCTTAAGCAAGGCCACCCAAGACGGAAAACTCCTCACCCATCTCTCACCCGTCCCTCCCTCTTTTGCACCTCAATATCGGGCTGGTTATAACCTGGTCATAGGTACATCCACCTTGGTATGCTGTAGGACATAAACATTTACATTTAGAAATCACGCTCACTGTGAATCTTTCAAGTTGGGGCAGACCAAAGGATAAGTTCAAATGCTTCTTGGCCTTACACTCAAAGTTACACCTGGGGGCAGGGAGGTGATATTTATATCTAGCCATAGCTACCGTGTTTCCCCGAAAATAAGACACTGTCTTATATTAATTTTTGCACCCAAAGATGCGCTAGGTCTTATTTTCATGGGATGTCTTATTTTTCTACTGAGGCCGCCCAGAACAGGAAGTTTGAGGCCTTATTATTGGGGAGGTCTTATTTTTGGAGGGTGTCTTACTTTCGGGGAAACAGGATAGCTATTGAATTGTCATATTATCATAATACTAAATGTTTGTACAGGGGGGGAAAATCCTAAGAATTTATTTTAAATTTTCATTTTTCAAGACTGATGGAATTATCCTGATAGCTGATTATCCTGTCTGGTTTCTGAACAAAAAAGCTTTAGACGGATCACTGCAAGCCAGCTTGCATAGTAACCCTAAAGGAAATCTGTATTTGAATGTACTTCATTGTTTTCTGCAGAAATGAAGTCAAGTGCAAAACATCTGACAAAGGAGATTTTCATCTGTATAATTACTGCAATGAATGTTAGCTATAATAAATACATTTAGTTCAAGAAAAAATATACAGCTAGCAACATTAAAAAATGGAGTGCACACATTGCTTATTTTTTACCTAAGTCCTTAATTTTTCCATTGATGTGAAGAAACCACTTTCCGATCATATTCTTGCAACTCTATCTGGAGCGTCTTCCCATAAAGACTTGTTTATGCTGTTAAAAAGCAGAAAGAATAGTCTAAAATTTCTGGAGAGCATATGCAGCTGAACATTAGGAGACATTTCCTCAAAAAAAAAAGTTACGAAGAAGCCATAATAGCTAAAGGTACCCAAATCTGAATAGCTGCATCTCTAAATTTTCATTATTTGCAGCATGTGAAATTTCCTTTTTCATTCTCAGATCTTTTAGAATCCTTACAAATTAGATGTTTATTGATTTTGAAAGCCTTTGCAGTGCTTCAAACAGCCATCCAGTCACCCAGCTTCTTGTTCTGGTCTACAATGTCCTAAATAAATCAGTTAAAGAAAATGGTCATTCCCATTATTTGCATCTTAACTGCACAGACACCTTCATTTTTAAAACTTATGCAAATACACTTTAGCTTCTTAAAACAGCATTTATGGTCAAATGATGGTCTACCTAGCAAGCTTAACAAACATTAAAGTAATAACAGAAGAGAATCTTCCAGAGATATGGATTGAAATGATACTTCTTGTCTTCTAAACTGACAAGACAAAAGTATTATTTAGTGAAAAGGGAGATAACTATGTTTTGGTATTTATAGCCATATTTTAATTCCCCCCACGCCAGCAGTATATGAGTCTTAAATAGTGTTTCAAGTTGAATCATGATTAAAAGACAAACTCATTTTGTGGTTGCAAATCAGTGAATAACTAGGTTGTTCATAGTTGCTTCGGTGCATCATTATTTATGATTCTTTCATTTGCACCATAACCATGCAAATTACTGTTATACTTCACCACATTAAAAAAAATTACTAAGGAAGGTTGCATGTGTCAAAGAAACATCAAAGAGATCCCCACACCTGGACATTTCTTGCAACATCCTTCCCCCTCTTCATACCTTTGAAGTTTCTCAAAAATATTCATCTCTTCCACTGCTTCCCATCACCATGTGACCTCTTGGAATAGCCTTCAAATGAAATGATCTCTGCTCAGTCTAAGGAGAAGATTGTGTTTGCTGTAGTTGATCTCTCACTGCTAGGCCCAAGTCACTGGAGTTGAGGGGAGAGATTATTTCAAGCTTTCTTAGTTCTTGTTCCTGAAGTAGGGAGGACTGGCATATTTTTAAAGTCTTGTCTATTATGAAATATTTATGAGAGGAAATAGGGTTGGGCATTCCTGCTGCCAGTAGAATGTAAGAACGCGATGTTCCTTTTGCCTCTGGAACACGTCAATGTGGACAGTTATTCAATAGAAGACCCACATACTTCATGTCTTCACATCTGAAAGGAGATGCTAGAGGAATGTAAACTTTTATTTGGAGCAAGCCCTCAGGTGAACGATTACGATACACCACAGAAGGAAATTCCAGCATAACCTCCAAAAATTATACTGGCGAGGAAAACTATGAATAGAAAGTTTGTATGCAGTAATGAACATGAGGCAGGTACATCTCTTGAGATAGGGTGACGGCACGCAAAAGTGAAAACAGATCTTAGAACACATCGTATTTTTCAGAAGATGCAGAAAGGACATAAACTTTTTCTTCCTTCATTTTCTTTCCTTCTTTTTTCATGTTGTTGACTGTTTGAAAGGGAAGAGAAAGAAGTGATTGTGTTACCTGGAACATTTATTTTTCAAGCCTTTCAGAATGTAGCGGATAATATTAATTGATTTGGAGGTTGATATATTGTACAGTCAATAGAAGCAATGCAAATATTTCATCCTTTGGACTTTTAATTTTTGAACCGTCTTGCTGTCGTGGTGTAATTAATGCACTCTTAAGGAATGAGTAATTAATATAAATGTATGTCATTTCTTTATAATGTGCAGAGTTTAGTAAATGTCTGTTTAACATGTTAAACAGAGATATACATAAACATATTATGTAGCAATTAACATGTATAATGTGAAGAGTATACATGTTTGCAGAGTATGTATTGACAGATATCTCTGTTCCAGTTACTGTGCATTGAACTATTTATATTAAATAATTTATTGAATATTAAATATACTGAACATAGGCAATTATTTATTGAATTATTTCATGGGAAGGAAGTCCATGGTAATTGAATTTAGCTGATGAAATATAATTCCCTTATCACAATTCCAGAGAGCATTCCCAGGGTCAGATGTTGCAATATTATTATTATTGCTGTTGTTCATTGCACAGTCTGCCATCTCAAAGCCCACTAGGAAGCTTCCTTGATTGAAAGTTGTCTTGAACATGTTGCCGTTTGTTCCTCATTTGGCACCTTAACTTCTCTTGGCATTTTGGAAAGGACCAAGCTCTCCTCTCTTTCCCTAAGAATATTACCAACACATTTAAATAACACAATTAAATAACACAATTTTTATATGTTATAAGATATAGAAATGTCTTTCTCTTCTATTCTTTTTTAAATTATTGCTTTTTTACTTAATAACAAAAGCAATTTTTAATAATAATCTAGAACAAATATGGCAAAGATAAAAAGCATATTAGCGTAAATCATTTTAACAGTAAGCCGCACAGTTCTATACATACTTATCTAAGGCAACTATTATTCAAATACTTATATATTTTAATATATTTATATAACTATCATAATAATTATCCTGTGTGTGACTTTTTTTAAAAAAAAGATAATGCGTCAATATTACTAATAAATAAATAAATAAATAAAATAACAAGCAACACCAACAACAGTTATCATAAGGATGGAGAAAGGCATTATTCTGCTCACAATGTCAAAGTAATTTGGCAGTTTTGAGGATTTGATTGCAGGGGGTGGGTGAGACTCCACCCAGACAAGCAGACAGTGATGCTGACGTGAATGTTATTTGTATGGTATATTTTTCCTGGCTTATTTGTTTGCTTGTATATAAATTAAGACATTCATTCTTTCTGATCCCAGCGTAGTAATTTACCTCAGATCCTTACAGCTTCTGGCCAAAAGGAAATTTTCTGACGCAGTTTTTATTCCCTCTCTGCTTTTTAAGGTACACATTGCAGAAGGTTGACAAAGAATATCCTTTGGTGTCTGGAACTCAGTGTTTGCTGAGAAATTTTGGCATTCTGTTGTGAGCCATGTTCATATACATATCATGGGCCTCGGTTGAAAGGCACTGATAAACCATCTGAGCTATTTCACTATTTCACTTGTCTCTGCAAGTGACGCACATGTGTCATACACAATATGAAAATACTGGACTTTATCTTGAGAGTGCTCTGGGTCACTGAGCAGTTGCCTTTTTATTTAATGAATGAAGAAAGGTGACACTAAGCTGAAGGTAACTTAGCTTTCCTTATATATTGAATTTTAAAAGGGGAATTGAGGCCCAGCTGCTTCTTACTTTTATCTACATCAAGGTAGATGGCTATAGCAACAGAAAAACGTGATAAATGGAATCAGGCTTCTCAGCTTGTTGGCTGCTCTCCAAAATACCTCTTGGATATTTGTTTGTTACTTTATAGCATAGATCTAATATAATCTGCATATTTGGCCATATCTATAGCACATGTAGAATATAATCAGCAACTCTTAATATTATCTAATGCCAAGTTTGCCAAAAAGGAGATGTAACTCTATTTCCTTTGTTTGCCTTTTAGAGTATACTTAAATGAAATTGAGAGAACTGACTCTTGCAAACATAGACCTGATTTTCATTTAATATATGTTTCTTGATCAATTTCCCGTCTTTCTCTGATATGCCAAGGGCACAAACTTTGGCCTCTCTAGGTCTAATAACTGATAGGAAAATAATTTGGGGGCAAGGAAGTCCTTGCAAGAGTTTCTTCTTCATTGTTGCATCTTGTTCTCTGATCTTTTGAAAAGGTCAAAGGGGGATTTTATTTCCATTCAATGTGCTCATACCACTCTGCACAACTGCTCCCAATACACCTTTGGCCACCTGGTTCAAATAGCCTCTTTCTTCTGGGCCACATGAAAGGCTCCTATGTTAAACTATGATTAGGTTTCATGGAATTCCAATCATGACTACTTTTTAGGCATCTGAGTAATTGGCAACATCATTATGGAATGCTATTATAATCCATGGATCTTTAAAACGACTCTTTTGTGATGGAAACGCAAGGTGAGAATGACAGAACAAGTCTGTTGGCACACAGGCTTGCTGTAAGTTCCTATGGCTTGTGTTTTCAGCTTTACATATTGCCAGATAAGGATAGTTATCATATATTGGACTAATGCTTTCCTGTTCTTTCTGGAATCTGTGCCCCTTTAGAATAAATACTGCCAAACTGAGTGCCACCAAATTCCATTCCTTCTCTGGATTATAGTGACCCTATTGAAGAGAGAATTCTACCATGCTCAGAAGAGATTCCGTGAGCTGATTGGCTACTTTGGGTATTCTGAACCTTGGTTAATCTTGCCTTTCCCTTTTCTTCCCTCTCTCCTCTTACTTTTCAAGATAGCAAAACAATCAGCAGAAGAAAAGTTTTCATCAATGTTCTTTTCTTGGCTTTCATTCATTTCTGGAAAAAAGTTGTTCAGAAGACATACCAAATAAAGATCCACAAAGAACAGCTTGTTTAGAGGTTACTGACGTATTAGAGGTTACTGTGGGCTTACTTCTGGGACTGCTGTAGACCGTATTTTTTAGTTTGGTAATTACTGCTGTAAGAAGAACCAGGAGGTACTTGCTACCCCTCCTTTTGGCAATGCTTGAAAAAATTTTTTACTGGTAATGCTGGGATGGGAGTGTGTGTTTCTATGAAGGGAACCACAACTCGCTCTACTGGCAATCAACACAAAGCCTTCAGGTGATGCAGTGACAACTAGAAAGAGGTAGAGGTAAAAACATTTTTTCCCCTAGCAATTCTGGAGGGGTAGTGGGTGCGTGGAGAAGGATTAGGAATGGGAAAGCCATCTCCTAAAGGTGTTGCACTTCCATTTTCTGCATTATTTTCTATTTTTCTATTATTATTCCAGGAGACCTATGGAAGAAAGCAAAGTGAGACTTATGGAAGAAAGCATTCCTCAGTATTGGCCATGTAGCCTTGGGTTGCTATGCTTCTACAACATCTATGGGGCTACTACTTCCTCTTGACCCGTGCCTGAGATATGTAAGTGTTCGATAAATATTTTCTTAATTGAACAGAAGAAAGTTGGACTATGTCCCATTCCTTCCTTTTCTGTGGTCATTCCTCTGAAATTTTCCGTGAGGCGGGGGGGGGGGCAACAGAAGGCCACCCTCCTGAGAAGTACAAGAAAGAAAGGTGGGGCTTCTGGGGAAGAAGAAAAGACATTTGGATGTGACTTGTTGCTATTCACAGTAATACCAAGACATACAGGGAAAGCTTAGGTATAATAGGGAGTCAGAATTGCTATAAAAAAAGATAAGTAAGATTTATTAAGGAAAAGGACATGTTTTTGATTCCCTGTGGTTTTAGTTTTCTGAATTTTGAAGTCTACCTCCACGTATATTATTTGACTAATATCAAATTTTGGACATCTTCCTTAATGCAGATTCAGTTTCCTGGATTCCATTGGAATATTTAAACATATTTAGCCAATTGGTCTATTTGAGATTCAAAATATAGGAGATGTGATGTATCTCCTATAACTGTCGGCTTGAAAACTGTAGTATATTATTTTTGGAAAGATGTGTATTTAACCCCTTTTCTCATGCTAAACTGATGCTGTTGGATAACCCATACCTCAAATTAATAAACAATTTGCTTATAGAAGATTTGGATGAATCCTGGGAGCTTTATATTAGATCAACTAGTGGATGATACTGATTAATATTTATTAATTTCTGTGTTAAAATATAAATACCATCTGCCAGTTGCTATCCAGCATAGTTTTTATTAGAAACTGCTATAAAGAATCCATTTCAAGGCCAATGTTGTAAATGGTTGTAAAACAACCGGTCATAAGTCAAGGACTACCTGTAAGAAAATGTTTCATTAAAGCAGGTATTTTTTTCAATAACCTAGTTATAATAAGAAAGAGGTAATTACATCTATTAGTTTGACTTTAAGACAAAGTTTAATATCTTGATACACATTTTTTTTTCAATTAAATCCTTCCCTCATAAAAATTGTCAGTTGACAATGGAAATGGATTCTCTATGAGATTATAAAGTAAAGAAGTTAGTTCTTCAACATTAACATTTTAAAGACAAAGTAATGATGCCAATCAATCCATGGATAGAATACCTGATATTACTTGTACCCTATGAATGCATTGCTTGTATGTGTAGTTGATGCATGTAGAGTACAATAAAATATAATTATCTTTTATTGAAACTATTATGTAAAAGTTTGTGTGTGCACGCGCGCTCATGCACGCATATGTGTATGCACGAGAAGCACTTAAATTCTATTACTCTTATTGTTACTATGTTGTTGCTTTTTCTCTCTTTCTTGGTCTCCTTTTGTTATTTTTCTCTCTCTTCTCTCTTCTGCGTTATTAAATAAATAAACTTAAGAAAAACCCACCCTCTTTTCTTGGTTCCTCTAATGGCCAGTAGGAGAAAAGGTGCACACACACTACTTCTGGAGCTGAATTTCCAAGAAGAGAAAAATGTCCTTTGGGTCAATAACTACATATTTGTCTTCTTGGCACAGCACACTGGTTCAGGTTGGTATGAATGAGATTTACTATAACTGGAAGATCTGCACCAAAATTTTCTGCCTTAAGGGTTCGCCTTTTGCCATCTACTGCTGTATCTCTTAAGCATGTTCAGGGTCATTCTATCACTTTCTCTGGGGAGCTTAGCTACAGTAAATAATTGGACGTTTGCTGTCTTTTTCTTGCACAGCTCGGTATTTATCTCACTTCTGAGTCTCGTGCCACCCATGGAGACATCTAACAGTATAGCTATTGTGATGAATGAACGAAAGTTGCTGTTGATGATGTCCTTTCCTTTGCCAACTCTGAAAAGAAACAGGAATACATCTGTGGGAGAGATGGTTCATTGTCCGTATATTTACCTATTCCAATTAATTACCCTTCTAAACACTATTTTAAGATAATCAGGGCCATTAATTTTCTCAATGTTTCCTTAACAGGAGATATCTTGAAGGGTAGCACTTGTGTATTTTGAGGTTTTCCTTTTGCACTAATTTTTGCCTTCGGCTACAAAAACAGACCAACCTCAACACATGAAAAGATTTTCTTTCTATAGTCCAATACATAAGCTCTGAACAGCCTTGCTCTTGAATTGGTCAAATAGCTCTGAATCCAAGAAGAACGCACCAGGAAATGTCTGAAGATGTAAGGAAGGAGCTCCTTACAAGTATAACACATCCTTCTAAACCTTTAATATACAGTATAGCTTGCCAGCAGAGTATTCAGCTGTTTTTCTAAGATGTTGCAATAACAAAAAATGGTGCAATACAGCTCTGTGCTGTATTAAATTGCCCAAAAGGCATGCAGAAGCTATCTAGAAGTCAAATATTAATAATATAGCTGCTCATCTCATGCTCCAGGTAGCACACACAATTAAAAGTTCAAAGTCTTCGGGAAGCAGTTCTTTCAAAAGGATTTCATATCCAAGCAGGCAGAAGCTGAAATCCTTTGACTGGCAGCTGTTTCATCCAGCCTCAAGAAGGAGTTAAAATCCATAGTAAGATAAGGAGTATGGGGTGTGTCAGGGGTTGGAGAGGAGACCCTGGAAAGTCCAGTTCAAACTGGGCACAGCTGTCTCTCCACTCAAGGGCTAAAAAACCTGTTTGGATTTCAGCAGGGAGGATTTTCAAGGCCTCCCCCTCCCCCATGCTCTGCTTAATGATCAGGACAATTGATTAATGACTGCAAGAGGGATTACTGGAATTACAGTTGTTGAGCAAAGAGGTCATGTGAATACCTCGTTTAATAACCGCTGTACTCAGTAACTGAGATTCTGGTTCCAGTTGTGGTTGCAAGTTAAGGAGTACCTGTAGGTTAAACCAAACTGGATAGATCTGCCATCTTCAATTTCACAGCCCATTTATTCAAAGAAGATATGAAGGATATCACAATTTCTGAATTGATAGTTTACTGTTAACTTTTAAAAATTATAATATGCATTTCCCATAAACCAGAGGGCTAGAGTTATTATTCATTTTATTTATGCTGAAACTACATTGATATGGTCTCCTCTCATTTCCAAGGTGAGAAGAAAGTACATGGGTTTCCAGCTTGCCACCCCAACAGTATTCCTTTTCCCATGCTAGCAGCGAGGTCGGAAAAGTTGCGGCTTACAAAGAAAGTGATGCATCTTATTTTCAGCAGGATCTATGATATGGCAAGAGGAGTTGGATTGATTAAATCAGCCTTGCAGCATTGCTACACAATCAGAATCAGAATCAGAATTTTATTTTGCCAAGTGTGTCAGGACACACAAGGAATTTGTCTTCAGTGAACATGTTCAATATCTACCTACATACAATAAACAACTGTGATTACAACAAGAATACGATCAAAGACACATTCATAGACAATTTGAATATATAAGCATAATCACGATCATTTGTATATATAGGTATGGTCATTGCATATGAAGGCATAATCAATTGTGTATATAAGCATAAGGTACATTCATAGTCATTGAGTATAAGTATAAGCTGCAATTGACAAACCACAAACTTAATCATGAACACAATTCGCAATTGTAAGTACATTCATCATGTCATCATGTTATAAAGTGTGAATATCTTGGCATAAAAGCACCCTCCTCATTAGGTGGTAAGTTAACTGTTTAGTAGGTTGATGGCATGAAGGAAGAAACTGTCCTTGTGTCTAGTTGTTTTGGTTTGCAATGCCCTGCAGCGGCGTCCAGAGGGAAGAAGTTGAAGCAGATTATGTCCAGGCTGTGAGGGGTCCATAATTATTTTCCCCACTCTCTTTTTGGATCTTTTAGTGTACAGGTCTTCAATGGAGAGGAGTTTTGTAGCAATTATTTTTTCTGCAGTTTTAATTATTTTTTGAAGTCTATGTTAATCTTGTTTGGTTGCATTGCCAAACTAGGCAGTTATTGAGGTGCAGATTACGAACTCAGTGATTCCTTTGTAGAACTGTGTCAGCAGTTCCTTGAATAGTCTGAGCTTTCTGAGTTGTTTCAGAAAGAACATTTTTGTTGAGCTTTTTTGATGACATTTTTAATGTTGGCTGACCATTTTAGATTGCCTATTATACATGCATTGTGTCATCATATGCATATGTGAAAGGCACAGAACATGCAGCATGATCTCATGACACGAACTCCATTCAGGTGAAAGCAGAAAGTTGCAGGCACAAATGGAACAAAGCATGCAAGGTTGAGGACATAGTATCTGAAGATTGTTACTGGAGATCTAACCTTCTTGCAATCTCAGACATTTCAAATTGCAAACACATTTACTAAGAAGCAGACCTGAAGTAGAGGGAAATCATGCTTGCAAGTGTTCTGTATATTTCATTCAATTGGAAGTATTAATTGCTGCTCTTGAGAGACCTAAGACTGACACTAACCTTTTGCTCCACAATGGCATACTATTATGGATGCATCATTCTTTTCTTTTCCACTCTAGCTCTTCCAGCAATGTTGCAACAAACACAAATATGAGGAAACACACAAGAGCGCTCTCAACATTATTTACATCTACTCAGTTCCCACACCAAGCCAGTGAATTCTCCCTCCAGCTGGACAATGTGAAGGGCAAAAAGCAGCAGGCAGCTGGCCTCAACCCCATCCTTGAACTTCATCTCTCCAAGTTTGCTGTTTGTAGAGATGAAACAATGAAAAACAAAGCAAGCAGGCAAGCAGATATGGGAGGCAACAGAACAATGCAGCAGCTATTTAGGGTAATCAAAAACTAAGAGAAACACATGACCTCGTGGATCTTCATAGGGAAGAGGACAGTTCCAAGGGCCAATGAAGAAGTATCCATTCTACAGGTCCAGTGCTAAGAAGACATTCTTGTAATGTTTCTTAAAAACTGGTGTTAAGTTGACTAATTTAGCTTGATGTGGGGATATGAAAGTGTGCTACTCATCTCAACTCAGCACATCCTTGGTGAGACAACTAAATCTGTATATGTAATCAATAGACCAGACTGAGAGAGATAGTTTAATCATGCCAGAGAGGTTAAGTATGGCCAGTGGGATTTTCTATCTTTCTATCTGAAGAGCAAACCATGTACAGTGGTATCTTCTGTGAGAGAAAGACCTCTTTAGTCTGGTAAAGAGGAATTTTCAAATGATGTTCTCTGGAATGCTGGGGTTCCACAAGAACTTGGAAGGGTTCTATGAGAGACTAAAGGGAGAAAAAAGGCTCACGTGAATCAGAATCGAAATCAGAATTTATTTTGCCAGATGTGTCTGGACACACAAGGAATTTGTCTCCTGTGTACATGCTCTATACCAGTGATGGCTAACCTTTTAGGCACCGAGTGGCCAGATGAGTCCCAGCTCATAACGTCATCACCTGGCACCACTACTTTCTTTCTGAGCATGCACAGGGTCCTGTGATGTCATTGCCCGGCGCCACTACTTTCTTTCTGAGCATGTACTGGGCCCTGTGGCGTCATCACCTGATGCCGCTACTCTCTCTTTTTTTAAAACCCTTCTGAGCATGCTTAGCTCTGGGTTGATGCTGGAGCAACTTGGCTCGCATGCCAACAGAGAGGGTCTCTGGTGCCCATTGTGGCATGTGTGCATAGGTTCTCCATCACTGCTCTATACCTAACTACCTACAATAAACACACTGTGATTATGAATTGAAAGTGCAGGGTTTGTTTTCTCATGAAAAAATATGTCATGGCCAGCCTTTATCAGATCAGGGGGCTCAGGTTCGGCAGCCTGAGAAAGTTTGAAAACCTTGCCATAAATACATGTGAGGAGGAGCTGGGGCCAGCTTATGTTTGTAAAACAGAAACTCAGTAGCCTTTGGCACGGTGCCCAGATTGGGCTGTTTTTTTGGATCCTGACCATGCTGCAGAGCAGGGCAGAATGAAGAGGGATGCCCATCAAAGGGCTAGAAATTGACTGTACAAACATTTGAGGGCTCATGAAAAAGTTCAGGAAACATGGGGAGGGGCTAACTCACCCCTTCCCCTTCCCTGGAGAATCAAAGTATCAGAGAACGTGAATTCCATTCTGTGTGGTTCAAATCCAACAGAGCCTTTCTTTGTAGGTGTTTAGGGAGAGACTTACCACTGTGAAAGAAACACCTCTTTGAAAACGACCCTGCTTAGAGAGTTATTTATTCACTTTCATTTCAACTCATCTGCCTACAAAAATAACAAAGATGGAAATGCATCTTTGTGATCACAGCTGGGGTGGGTAGAATGTAGAATGCAGGCATTTTCAACTGATTTCAACATAATTTTATTATTTTTAAAATTTCTTACTCATGTGGGTGGCCTGTTCTCTGAACTGTGGACTTCTAAGTTGAAAAGAAAAAATATCCTAGGAGTTTTATTAGTCATTCAATCAGAAAATGGTAGACTTATGAACAGCAGTCCAAAAGGACACTCTCCTGAACCATAACAAATAGGGAAAAATCTTGTAGATTTTAGGCAACCCACATCAGAGCTATCCATACCACATCAGGGACTCCCAAAGATTTTACAAGCATGTTAATTATATATGCATAATATTACACATCTGAATGATGTATCCTATTCATTACAGTTGCCCTCATGAGATCTAGAAATTGCTGAAAGATCACATGAGGTAAAATCATGCAACATACACTGATGTGGATCCTAATTTGCCAATAGCATTTTGCTACATCAGCTGAATTCATTTCAGGCTGGAGATTAGCAAAATATAGAATTCAAACTGTTTATGCAGGTATACAACTCATGACAATAATAAGAATGTTCCTAACAGGAATGTCTTTTCTTAACACAGAGGAGGTTTTTTTTTTACATGAAATAGAATTTTACACCAGGTTGTAATTTTTTATATTCTCAGACTTAAAAGTTGAACAGTGTGAATTTTTCAATAATATTCATTAAATCTATGTGCACCTATCTGCAGTGAGCGCAGTATAACTTACACTGTTTAAGGAGATTTATTCCTCTTCCAATGTCAGGAAGTACCTTAAAATCGACAAAACACAACCTTATTTTGTTCAGGTGCATTTATGTCAAGGACATCCTCTTTTGCTATTTTCCTGCCTGTTTTCCATAGCATTAAACCAGAATAGGAAGAAGTCTTAGCTCCCCAAAGAAATATTAAATACCATAAGGATCTAAAGCAAAAATTGCTGAGAGGATGATCCATCCTTAACTAATTCTGCAGGTCCAGACTTTGCTCAAGTGTGTAACCCTCAGAAACCCTTCAATACAGAAATATCCAGCAGGCAGTATCATAGATAAAATAGAAACACCTGGTTGAACTGATATAGATCATGTTTGTCCACTGGACATGTTGTCCGGCACTAAAATATCTCCTTACTAGGAAGTTTATTTTGCTGTGGTTCCTGCCTTGCTCATTAAGCTTGAGGAAGGAGATCTGATGTACATTATCACTGATGTGGTTTGCATGTATTTTTCCAGTGAGCTTTGCCAACCACTTTCATTCAGAAATGGCCTTAATTTGCATTCCTTTCCCTTTTGACCACAGTGATATTAAGCATGAGTACAGGACTGCTGTTAACACACTGCCTAGTAAAATCCACTGCCTTCCACTCCTTCCAGCTATCTATCAATAGATCATGCTGAGAAGCCATTTTCATTATTTAAAACATTAAACCTTATTCATTGTCTCATTTTGAATTCTCTGGAAATCATTTTCACCAATAAATAGCAGCAATGAAGCACACATGGTATGATTAAACCCCCTGTTTTTCCATCCAAGATTACCCAGAGTATATTTCAACAAAATACTATTATAGAACAACATAATTGAACATTATAAGATCTAGATATTTTATGTCTTTATCAGATCCCCAGTGCAAAAACGTCTGTGTTTTATATATATATATGAATTCTACTGTCTGTTTTTTTCCCTTCACTATTCTCTCTCTTTTCTTACTTGCTTCCCACTTTTTCTGGCAAGAAAAATGAAATGCACTGGTGTGATATATATATAGGTGATATTTGGCTTAACAGCATGTTCAATTCAGTTTGATGGACTATAAATAGTATTTTTCAGTTTAAAAAAAAGATTAAAAATTTGGACTAAACCAGTGAGAATCCTGTACTGTTAGATAGAAAATGGATGACAAATAT
>JANHFO010004209.1:31948-46217 GCA_032468095.1 Pareas carinatus
TCCTGCACCGATTCTTTAATAAGGGATTCCACATTTGAGTCTGCTAGGAGAGATAATTTAGATGGTTGAGCAGGGGAACTCCCAGCACTTTTAGCAAGTCCAGTCTTTATTTGTTTGGAAGATATTTCCAACCCTTTTCTTCCTTATTTTTAAAGGGAAACAGGAGCAAATTTTTTTCCCTTAAAAAACCCCAACTTTAAAATCCTCCACTTCAAATTTATTTTGTTTTCTCCTTTCAGCACAAATCTATCTTCTATTAAATATTTAATTCAGCAAAGATCACACAAAGTTCAATCCACAAAGTACTTCCGCTTTAAGCAAAGCTTTGTTGATTCAGAGCACTCATAACTTTCACTTTTCACAGTGTTAAAAAAAGACAGTCGCCATTTTGCAACTTTGTAACTCTCACTTGCACTCAGAAGGAAACTTTCAGCGCCAAGTTAAGCTTTGAAAATATGATACTTGCCCGAAATTCCACTCTCGCTCCGTGCGTTAAAGACCATTTAGTTGAATAAATCCTTGCACAGAGGTGGATGCAACGCCTCGCTCTGCAACAGCAGAGTCGCCCCGAGCGCGGAGTGCCAGATTTCCCTGGGGAGCTCTACCCTTCCAGCCCCTGATTAAATCCAGGAGTTGAGGGGAACTCAACCCTCGATCCGGCTTCTCGTTTTCCCCCCCTCTCCCGGGGGGAAAACTTTCTGCCGCCTCACAGCTGTTTTTAAGCTGTCAGGAGGCTTTACGCGATCACGGAGCTGGCGGACCTGTAAAGTCCGTCTTTCGGCGTTGACGGAGCCACCGGAAGTCCCAATCCCCTTTCTTTCTTATCCTGGGGATCACATATATACTATATCATTTCTTTAATTGTCATTTTTACATATCTACCATTATCTGTTTGTCCACTTTTCTTGGCATTCATATCTGACTTTTTTGAAGTTGTGGTTTCAAAACTGTTCAATTGTTGCACTGAATGATCCTAAGTTTGAATCTTTATGAATGATCCTAAGTTTGGATCTTTATGAATGATTCTAAGTTTGGATCTTTATTTATTTACTTTGTGTTGCCGTATATGTAGCTCTTACGAGACCACACTTCTTTATCATCTGTGACATCAAATTGCTTATGTTAGTTGTTCTTTAACCATTAACTCTCCTTCCATATTCCTTGTCTTTATTCCGGTTCATTCTTCCTATAGTTATCTTTTCCCCATTTCTTTCTTTCTTTTCTTTCATCACTTCACTTCCTTACCTTCCCCTAATCTTCTTCTTTCCTCACTCCTTCTCTTGTTCCTTTACTTTCCTTCTTTAAGTCTACCTAGTTTCTAGTCCTTGTATCTATTAGTTTCTACTTTCTCTTTGTCCTTCATACTTTCTTCCTTGTCCCCTGATACTTTCTTCTCTATCCTTCTACCTTTCTATCTCTCTCTTCCTTTTCTTTCTCACTTCCATCTATTTTTCTTCTTTTCTCGGTTCACGATCTTACCTGATATTTCTTTTCTGATCTCATTTCCCTTTTCTCTAGTCATTTGTAAAATTTTGACCATGATTCATAGTATACCATGTCTTCTTTCCCTTTAAGCTTTAATGTGAGTCTATCCATCTCTGCACATTCCATTATTTTTGTTAGGATTTCATTGTCGCTTGGAATGTTTGGGTCTTTCCACCATTGGGCAAATGCTATTCTAACTGCTGTGAAGATGTGTAGAAATAAATATCTATCTGGTTTTTAAATATTTTTTCCAGATCTAGCCCTAGGAGAAAGCTTCCCAGTTTATATTCAACCTTTCCCCCCAGTATTCCTATAATCCATTTATGTATTTTGACCAGTAGGTTGTTGTGAGATATGTACTCACTTTCTCTTTACATTTTCAACACCTATTCGAAATGTTACCTGTCATTTTAGCTAGAGTGGCTGGGGTCATGTGCCATCTGAAGTACATTTTTAATAAATTCTCCTTATAAGATACTGCCTTTGTAATTTTATAGTTTCCCTTCCAGAGCTTTTGCCATTCCTGTCTTTGTATTTTCCTTCCCACGTTCATCTCTCAGATTAACATATTCCCTTTTGCATGATATCCCCCAATTTATGTTCTAATAGAAAGTTATATATGTTACTAATTAATTTCTCATCTGAATCCAACAATATTTTATCAAACTCTGATTGCTTCTTTATTAATACTGTGTAGTTTTATGTCTTCTTTGTATCTTGACCTAATTTGCAGATTTGTCCACCATAGTAAGTAATTCCTTGTTCTTTTAGTTCAGATTTAGTTTTTAACTTCCCATCTCTTTTAAGTATGTCTTTATATGTCCAATTTTTTTGTCAATTATTTACATTTGGTTGAACATAGGCTTCCATCATCGACAGCCATATTGGGATTTTATTTTTGTATATTATTTGTCTGATTTTATCCCAAACTGTTATCATTGAGTTACTTAGGTAATGATTCTTGAAATATTTATGAATTTTATTTTTCCCATAGCCAATAAATGCGTGCCAGTCAAGATGTAGATGAAACCCCTCTAATCTTATGTTCTTTTGTCTCTCAATGTTATCCATTCCTTTACCAAGGATATTAGTGCAGCTTGGTAATAAAGTTCCCAATTTGGTATCCCCATCCATCCATTTTTCTCTGATTCTTGGAGACTCTTACTTTTAATTCTATGTTTTTTCCCTTTCCATATAAACTGTAGTGTTATTTTATTTAATTCATTAAAGTAATTTCTTCCTGGTTTATTGGTATCACTTGGAATAGGAAAAACAGTTTGGGGGGATGCTCATCTTAATTGCTGCGATTCTTCCCAGTAAAGACAGGTTTATGTTTTTCCATTTCTTTAATTCCTGCTTTATTTGCCCTATCAATTTCTCATAGTTATCTTTTTTAAGTGTAGAGCATTTTGCCGTTAGGTTCACTCCCAAGTATTAAAATTTTTTCACTATTTGAATTTCCATTTTCTCTTATAGGTCCTTTTGCTGTTTGGCTGTCATATTTTAAATTAGGTTTTTACCCTGTTTATTTTAAAACCTGCTACCTTGCTGTATTGTTCATTTTTTTAGTGTTTTGGGTATATTTTCTATTGAAATCTCTAGAATAAACACTAGATCATTGGCAATTGCCTGGATTTTGTATTCTCCTTTTAATTTTAGTCCTTTAATTTCTGGATTTGTTCTAATTACATGGTTCAGTGTTTCTAAGGACAATATAAACAATAAGGGGTGATAGTGGGCATCCCTGTCTTGTTCCCTTCTTTATTTCTAATTTCTCTGTTTAACTCCCATCAACTGGGACTTTTGCTTCCTAAGTTTGGTAGATTGTGCTAATCATATTAAAAAAATTGGTCTTACTTCTAACATTTTTAGTTTTATTATCATAAATTTCCAAGAGAGGTTATCAAACGCCTTTTGTGCATCCAAAAACATTAGTGCTAATTCCTCCCCTGGCTGCATTTCATAATATTCCAAAATGTTAATGATAGTGCTTAAATTTCCCCTCATCTGTCTTTGAGGTAGGAACCCATTTTGATTTTTATGTATAAGTTCATTCAACCATAACTTGAGTCTCTCCACCATAATTTTAGCAAAGATCTTATAGTCAACGTTAAGTAGTGAAATTGAGTGGTAGTTTCTTATTTCTTCTCAGTCTGTTCTTTGTAGATCAGAGTTATGTTTGTTTCAAGCCATGATGGTGGCATTTTGGCTCTTTGTAGCAGATCATTACATATACAGTATCTTTTAACAGGGATAATAAACACATTTTTGAATTCTTTGTACCATTCAGCTGGGAGACCATCTGGGTCAGGTGTTTTGTCTGGTTTCTGTTTTTGAATTGCTTGTATCACTTCTGTTGCTGTAATTTCTTTTCCCAGCATCTCCCTATATTCTTCCTGTATCTGTGGTAGCTTGTTCTTAGAGAGGTATGCAGTTATTTCATCTTTTGGGATCTCTTCTTTTTCATACAATTTGGAGTAAAAAAAAATATTATTTTTTTTGCTTGTCCAGTTCCACTTGGTTTTTTTTCCCCATTATCATCTTTTACAATTTCTACTCTTTTATTCTTCCTTTATTGTTTTAATTTATAGGCATTTGTTGGCATTTTTGAAAAAATTCTGTTTTGCCAATATAATTTGCGGCGTGATGCTTTCGGATTCTAATATATTTATTTTATGTTTAATCATTTGCTGTCTTATTCTTTGGTTACCAGGGTTGCTTGTTAATTTCGCCTCCAGGTTTCGCAGTTCCTCCTTCAATAATTTATCTTGAATCTTGAATGCACTGTCCTAACACCAGGGATCAATGTTGCTGCAATACCAGATGATAGCATAGCAATAACAACATCTCCATGTCCCCTAACTATAGTGAGGATCAACCTGGTGACAAATGCCTTTCCCTTTCCTCTTGGTACATCAATTAAAATTATTGAAGAAAGATTGGAAGCAGTTAGACATTTAGCCATAAACTGCTGTTTGGTTATTATTCAATAAGGGCTCATTATATAATACAAAGTCCTGATGATTGTCTCTATTGTATTGCAGATCATGCAATAATTCCAGATTGCTGCCATTTTGATTAATTGTATCATTTGTTGTTTTTGGCAGGTTATAGTCTTCAAGCATTTTTCTGAAGTTATCATGTTTGTCATGGAACTATAGAAGGACTTGTTCATAATTCTTCTTACTGATCATAATATTAGGATCACTGATATTTCTCCTTTTGATTTGGAATCTTCAGATGTTACATTCTTGAACAGGTTCCAAAATTGTCATGGATTGTTGATTTCAGTGATTGTTAGTAAGAGAACAAAAAAAAATCTCTTTGCTCTGGGGATTCTTGTTCTTTCATTGTCTTCCATAGTTGGTTCCCAGTTATCACCAGCTTGCAAAATTGCCCACGATGTTCACTTTCTGGTTCCCTAGAAGATCTGCATGAAGCAATGCCAGAGGTGATCACATGGACAGCTGAACTGGACATTCAGTTATGAGGCCACTGTTATACCTCCATAGAAGTTTCACTTATAATTACGTGGACTACGTATATATATTTTTCTTCTGTCATGTTTTCAACCTACACTAAATAATCAGCTTGCAAAAATTCTCTCTCCCTGCAGATGTCTTTGAATGATGGAACAATATGTCAACCTATATTAGTGGAATAGATTAGTAAAGTCGTTGTCATAGATTATTATTTGATAGACATAATAATACATAGCCATTAGTTTCTTGTTCTTTGTGTGGTGCTGATGATGCCAACCATCATTTCCAAGTGGAAAGAAAATTATGTATTGAAAGCTATTATAGAAGTGATGGGACTCTGAAATTATTTGTAAACCGGTCCCTTCTTTTGACATAATGTGACGTGATGTTGATTCAGTTTTGTCATTTTCACTTGGTGCTATAAAATGGATTACTCCAAAAGTTTCTAATAGCAGAAAGGCAGTTAAGGAACAATTTCTGAAAGTTATTAAGAAATGAACCTCATGTTCATGTATTATACCCTTGAGCTCTGATTTAAATCCCTCAACTTCTAGTCACTTGATTCACAAGCTGACAACAAAAATCTCAGTTCTTGCAGTCTAGTCTACCCACAAGGAGTAGCTGCCTGAAGTGCAAATGGGAGATCTCACAATTTTTCTTTTTTCCAGAGAGACTTCTCTGGCCAGAATTTGTTCCTTTAGGGATGTTTAATTTGCCACAAAGCCTCACTAGTCATTCAGTCAATGTTTATTATTACAGCCAGAGACCAGAGTAAATCCTTACTAGAACTTCCCCAAACTTTATAATTAATTTTATAAATAATCTATATCAATCTGTTCCAGGCTGTAGATATTGATAGTCTAATACTGCAAAAACTTCACATGAGTGCATATTACCATTTAAAATTTATACATAACAAACTATCTCTAGCAACTATTCTATTTTCCTTTGAGGTATAGCCACAGTTCCTCCCACGATTTTGAATTCAGCTGCCATTTTACCACACATTTTACCACAGGTTGGCATCCTGATAAAGCAGGTCTAATAACTTTGGGGGTTGCTGTGATAGATGAATGGAAAAACATGCCAAGAGAAAGTGATCAGTTCTATCTTCACATCCCCCCCTCACACACATAATGATGGGAACAGCATGATGTGCAGAATGCAGTTTCTCTGTCTCATGAGTCAGGTTTTATTTGAAAGAGGAGGGAAACAGTCAAAGAGGGACCTACTCCCTGAAGAGCCTTGCCGAGACAGGTTTTGAGGGACAAGTTGTGTTAATTAAAATAGTTTTTAATAACACAGCAGCTGGCACCAGATTTTTAATTAAAATTGTTAGGGAAGTTTTAACTTATTTTTTCATTTCTCTCTGCTTTGGGCATGACACACAACAGAGAGAAAGAGAGAGGAATATAATGTGTAATCACGTCTTGAGCAGCCTACCAAGGCAGTGGCAGCTTCATGTAGAGAGGAGGGAGCATGACATTTCCTACCAGTGCAAATGCAACATAATGTAATACATATGCTGATGAGAAAGCTCCGGTGTACAAAATCTGATTCATTCAATCAATTTCTTTCCAAAAAGAAGGGGGGGAAATCCCATAAAAGAAAATCCTATACCTCGATGATAGAATACACGTATAGAGTATAAAATATGCCAAGTTCAAATTTATATGACTTGTGGTAAACATGAGACCAAAGGAATATGTGAGTGTTCTCAATTAGCTGTTGCTGCTGATTGAAAAGTTTTTCCCAAGAGAATAAAGAGGACTTATTCCTTCTCATCCACCCTCCTCTTAATCTCAAAATCTATTTCTAATGGATGGATAATCTTCCAGAACAGCTATAGAGTGTTTTGGGACTGAAAGGGGAGATGTTCATGGGAAAACCTTGCTTTGTTAAAAAAAAAAACTTACTCTGGCTTTGGATTTTGCCATATTTTGCCAGGATCAGACTATTATCTTCCCTAGTTTTGCAATGACCATGTATAACAAAACATGAAAACAACAGAGGACTACTATCAGAGGAAGCAACATGGGTTTTCTGTCCACTTGGCTTTCTAGTATTAGGCAATTTTGTTTGAATGTGGTAAATTTATTTCTGTTCATTTATTGTGAACAAATGGTGAGAAACTGCTGCCATTCATTGTTAGACTGCTACGTTACAGAGGTATGATTGGGGATCTTTGAGACTCATATAAAAGAGGTTTGATGCCTTACCTTGTGCAATGCTTCCTTCATTTGGTCTGCTGCTTCCCGGATTGCCATGCTTCAATTATATCATTCATCTTATGGAACTTTTTCAGATTAGGAAGTAGGGGCAGACAGAAAAGGTCCTAGGGTTGGACAGTATAGTGTTGTAAAGCAGTGACGCCCAACCTTTCCAGCTCCTCAGATTGGTGGTGGTGGCAGCAGTGGCGGGGGGTGCATGGAGAGAAGATGATTTTGTGTGTGTGCATGCTGCTTGCACAAATGGAGCTTCCTGTGCTCGCCCACTGCTTGCCAGGCTCGGTTGCCAACGGACAGGTAACGCTCCACAGACCAGGGATCGGGGACCCCTGTTCTAAGGAGAAAAGGTGATTTACATTGCATGCCTGTCAGCAACTCAAAGCAGCTGGATCTTTTCTTGGGTTCATCCTGCAATAACCATGCTGCCCCAGGAAAGGACATAGTTATTTTAAGGAGATATCAATGAGGGTGAAATACATGTATAAGCTAAATGTTCATGTATAAGCTAAATGACCTGCTGTTCTTTGAATCTGAATTGCTGGACAGCCTTGCTGCAGAGCATTGGAAAGTTGTATAATTGAGAGGGGGGGGGAAGCCCTTACAGAACCAGCATCCTATCCACAACTCAATAAAGACTGTAGAAAAACAAATGCCTCTTTTGGGAAGAAAGCTTTTGGGAAATTGGGGGCCAGTTTTTGACACAGAACTAGTGGAAATATGCACGGACACAGAGTTATGGCCCTGCTAATGTTATGGAGAACATAGACCTTCAGAGCAAACAATTCTTAGTAAGACAGATTATTAATAGTCTGAAGGTAAGAAATGTTTAGCTCAAGATATGGGACATAAACAAGATGAGCCTGACCTCATTGTACAGAAAAGAAAAATGATTTAATAGGTATAAAAAAGACACATCTGGGACAATACTTAAGACTGGAATAAGCTTATCAATACTGTTTGTTCAAAAGGAACAGAAGCAGTAGAAAGGGAAGAGGTGTCGCTCATATTTAAAATATCCACTCCTGCTTAGAAATTCAAATGAATGAGCTCTGCAGTGCTGTAGAGAACATCCAAGTTAAAATAGGTAGAGGAACCAATACAAGCCCAACTCCCAATCAAGCAGAATATGTGCATTAGACTTTCCAAAAGCAAATTGCATATATATTTTTTAAAAAGCCACAAAACTGCAGTCGTGGAAGATTTCAGTATCCTGTTTTTTGTTGAAGGACAAACTCCACCAAGTAGAGAGTCCTTCCAGAAAAGTTCTCACACATCTTGCTGACAAATTTCTCCTTTAGAAGTCGATGAGGGGCACAAGAGAGCTATCCTTGACTTGATGCTAATTAGTAGAGTAGATTTAGTTTTGAAAGTAAAAGTAGTTTGATAGGAGATTGTGATCATATTCAGCTAAAACTCTTGAGTCTAAGGAAAAGTAAAACCAAACTAAATGTGTATCTTGAACTTCAAAAGCAATAATAAATAGATCGGGGCAAGAGAAGCTAATAGGAACTCAGGATATGCGGGGACACCTAAAGAAGGTACTAAAAACACAATTGCAAATGTTCTGAGCTAGAACACAAATGGAAAACAGCAGAAGAAACCAATATGACTTAGTGAAGATCTGAAAATAAAATAGGATACAGAAAACAGAAAGAAGACTAGCTGACAAAGAAAGGTAGGTTGCCTTGAACTGTAGGAAAGTGAAATGTCAGAATGAGCTGAGTTTAGCAGACTTTGTGAAGAATAACAAAAGTGTTGTTCAAAATAAAAGAAAAAGAAGCAATACCTAACTGCTCAATGAAGGTGGTGTTAAGATCTCAACTCACCAGACTTCGTGGAGTCGGCAAGATAGTAGCTCCCTCTGGTCTACCTGTGTTGGATTGTAATAGAAAAAGAGCAGCTTACACTGATTGGCTGAGGCACCCTTGAAGCCCCAAGTTAAAAAGACAGCAGCAGAGTTTTGCAGCTGCTCATAGTTCAGTTGATTATTTTACAGCAGTTAATAAGGTTCAGTTGTTCAGAGCTCTTCAGCTTCATGCCTCCTTATTGTGACTACATGTTTCAGGTGGCAAAATGTTAAGAGGTAACTAGGAAGAGGCAGGGCTGCTTCTTTGGTATGTAGTCCACCAGTAAGCGTAAAGAGTAGGATAAAAGGTCAAGATTGAGGGCTGAGGTTTAGAAACATGGTCAGAAATACCTTTTCACTTCAAATGAATTCAGATTTCCAAGATCAGATGAACTGCTTCTTAGAGTGCTAAAGGAACTAGAGGTAGGTGATGGTGCAACCAAACCCTCGTGAGAGCTGGTGAAGTGACATAGATTGGAGGGCAAATATTTCCCCTAGTTCAAAGAGAGAGAAAAGGAGGATTCAGCAAAGCACAGTCCAATTAGTCTCAGATTGTCAGTCTCAAGTTGTTACCCGGTGGGATGACAAACAAGACCTTGAGAATGCAGTGATTTGGAAAAGTCAGTATGGTTTTTCATTAATAACCTAATTTTATCTCACATTTTAATCAAGTAGCTTTTTAATAGATTGTGAGAATGTCAATTTGACAAAGTGTCATATGACATGTTGATGAGCAAGCTAGTCAAGTATGAACTGAATGACATTGCAGCTAAACAGATATAGCCTTGGTCTGAAAATCATGTTCAAAAATCGCTAATCAATAATACTTATTAAATTGGCAGAATTATCAACAATCAAAGATCAGTCATGGGTGTTTTACCTTCATTATATTATTGACTTGATAACGAGGCAGAGAAAATCTTATGTCACTTTTAAGTAGCACAAAATTGAGTGGACTTTCTAATATATTAGGAGACAGAATATTCAAAAGCATCTCGAGAGGAAGATAGAGAAATGGTCTGAAAACAGCAAGCTGAGATCTCAGAAATGCCAACAAACCTTACTTAAGAAGAAGCAAATGGGTTTGTTACGTATGCAAGAAGCAGATATTGCTGAATGGCAGTCTGGAAATCATGGTGATTTACCATTTTGCCTCAGTCTCTGATATGCAGTAGGTGGAATCTGCAGGGCAAAGGAATTTCTAGTTACCATCTATCACTACAACTCTTGCTTTCATGGCCTTTAAATGGGCAAAATAATGCATCATAGGGCAACATTTTTTGAACCAAGGTACCTCAATTGGACTAAAATCTGGATCCAAAATCTGGGACTCATGGCTGGGAAAGTTGTGGCTGCTTCAGTGCTACTGGCTGCTCTTCTGGCCATGTGATCTTCATTTTCAATATTCTGTGTCATTTTCCCCAGCCAGTCTTGCAATCTCTCGCTCCTTGCCTCAGCAAAAGCCAGCTAGGAAGGGAAGGGAAAGGCAGGAATAGGGCAGGAGATTTTCAGTGTTCTTAGTTCTCAATATTTCCCACAAAGAAAATCAATGGGAAACTGGCAGAAAATCAGAAGTCCTGCTCCCACTGCTTTTTTGCCCACCCTTGATCATTTTACTGCTCTGTTATGAATGGGAAATATCACTGAAACAATAATCCAACAGGACATGGGATTGTCTAGTTGAATTTAAAAAGGAATTCAATTCAAGGCTAGTCTGTTCCCTAGAGGAATAGAAAAACACTAGTTAAGATCTGCATTATTATTTTTTCTGTGTCTGCTAGTTAAGGTTTTATTATCCTTAGTATTTATGTTCTCTGTACATATTCAGTAAATTGTATTTTTTCCTGTAGCTAGAACTGCTTTATAACAAAGTTGCTTCTAAACTAGGAGCATCAGACTGTATTCTGTCAAAACTTTATATTTTGCTTTATATTTTTTCCATTGAAGTTTCCTTAAACATTTTTTTCTGCAATTTGATCTGTCCTACGTTTTTCTCTAGTTCATCATAGAATATTTTGTATTTTGCTACTTAAAGTTAAGAAGGAGTTGTTACTGTTTCTCTTTTCCTGTTTTTTTAAAAAAAGAAAGTTAGCATTGTCTACTTCTTGCATGATTGATCTATTCCCCCAAATGAGGGGAGCAGATTTCCATAATCACATGCCTCATCAAAGTCACAATGTAGCACTATAGACTTTTATTTCAATTTATCTCTTTTTTAATATGTTTGCTTTCCAGTAGGGCACAGAATTTCTAGGATTACTCTCCTACTTACTTAGGGAAGACATCAACTGAAGGTATCCTCTTGAATGGAAGATATGGAGGCAATAATTTCCAAACAGCTAAATCAAAAGAGCTACACTTAATCAGAGTCAGTCTGTGTATGGTCAAAGCATCAGATTAGAAACCGCAAGATGGTGAGTTCTAGTCTTGCCTTTGGCACAAAGGAAGCTGGGTGGCCTTGGGCCAGTCATTCTCTCTTAGCTCTAGGAGAGAGACAATGACAAACTATCGTTGAAATTTTGTCAAGAAAACTGCAGGAACTAGTTCTGGCAGTTGCCAGGAGCCCCACCTAAGGAAACCCACACCAAAACACATCAAAAAGATGGAACTACGGTGAGTAGGGGCTTTTGGGAAAATATCTTTGAGACTTCCACCCTCTTATCCTACAAGGGCTAATCTCTCTCTCTCTCTCTCAGCCCAGCTGACCTCACAGGGTTGTTGTTGTGGGATACATAGGAGGAAGGTGTATTGCAGGGGTCCCCAACCTCCGGTCTGTAGACTGGCGCAAGTCTGTGACATGCCAGCAACCGGGCTGCACAAACAAGCCAAGCCCTATCCGGTCTTGGCAGTGCATGAAGCCACATCCCTTCTCGTCGGCGGAAAAACCTTTCCTCATGGAACCAGTTCCTGGTCCCCAAAAGGTTGGGGGCCATTGGTGTATTGGATATGTTCACCACTGTGAGGGATTTGTAAAAATAATAAAGACAGGATATAAATAAACATATAAGCAAAATAAATAAATATAAAATTAACAATGGAGCTACTTTTCTTCCTGAGGTTTCACCACAGAGTATTAAAACAGGATCAGAATTCTATTTGACATCTCTAAAATTATCTGAATGCATTCGAAAGCAAGGTGAATATTTCTTTGTATAACTTTTAAGTCACATAACAAATTATGTTTCAAGTAAATATCTCTTAATTTATTCGTATTAGCTAGGCTCCATTTGAGACATACTTTTTTTTTAAAAAAAAGTTTTTCTTTTGCCCTCTGTACTATGAGCAATGCAGCTACCATTTGACATCAGATTTTAACCCTGTATCACTAAGAATGAAAACTTCGCCATCTGTTCTGCATTCTAATTATATTATCACACCTAACCAATAATAAGTAGGAGTTTATTTTTCATTATCTCACCTCAGAAATTCAGTATTTAAGGATAGTACATGAGATAGAGTTTCCTACAAATCTGTTGACTTGCGTACTTAGTATTCGATTAATGTCATAAGGCACGGTGAGTTTTTATACAGAAGGAGCAAAAATATCCAAAATCTTGAACTCCTGTTCCAGGAAGACCCTTGTGAGTGAAGTGAATTAATTGGCAGCATGTTTTAAAGAAAGACACAGAATGTTCTGTACTTGCTTTAGTTTTAAATAACACTAGATTTATTTAAAAAGGATTGGGATAGGGCATTTAGAAATGTCTTTAATGGTGTGATGCCACACTCAGTGTTTAGAGTTTTGGAATATTTAGAGAGTAAAGTCTTCTGTACCAGCAGAATATTAACAGAGGTTCTGTACTTACACAGTATTATGAATATGTCAAAATAGCACCAATTTAAGGTAAACAATGACACAACTCAATCCATAAAGGAGTCCATCCTTGACTTGCAAAAGCTCTGCATGACTCCTAGATTGGAGCAAAGAAGTAGGATTTCTATATCTCTTTGCTTCCTTCTAGTAATTGTCTGAATTTTGGCAACCCAGAGTTCATCTTCAAAGACGTGTCTCTAGCAGAGTATGACACACTGAAACTGCTCATTTTAGCCCTGTAAAGGCAAGAGAAGCTTTGGGTGGAAAACTGTTGTACTTTCCCTAGGAAACTGCATCGTAAATATGGGTATTTATCATCACGAATAAAATAAACATGATTAATAAATATCCTTGGGTAAATGGGCAGGAGACAAAGAATTTCATTCCTCTTTACTTTTGTTTTTTGTTTTTAAAAAAACCCACAACACTTTATTATCTTTGGATCTGCGGTTTCAAGCTGATTATCCTACTTATCAAATGCCACCATCCTGAGCAGCCAAAAAAGTATTTGACTGAAACGCTGAAAACAAATCCTTTGAACATAGAAGACCTTGAACTGATTGGATTGATTTAGAGTGGAATAGTTTTCAGTACTGAAATATCTCAGTATGATGACTACAATAAAGACCTTCAGATAACATATTAGCGAAACAAAGCAAATGTCTGAAATTCTTATATATTTTTGTCTTTAATAAGTAATCAGATAGTAATATCATTAACTTTTGAACATAGCCTCATTCAGTTGATAAAGCTTCTCAGTCATCCAGGCAGAGTTATCTAAGTTGAGTCATGGCAACTGGACTTGCTTTCTTTTTGGTTTGAAATGTTTCTTGGCTTATCCAAGACTGAGGAAGCTACTTGGTTAAACAGTGTATTTGTCTCCATTGTAAATGCTCAATACCTACATGCATACAATAAACAAACTGTGATTACAATCAAAGATCAATTCATAATCATTTGTATATATAAGTATAAGATACATTCATAGTCATAAAGTACATTCATCTTGTTAAATACATATAAGCTGCAATCGACAAACCGGAATCTTAACCATGAATGCAGTTCACAATCATAAGTACATTCATCATGTCATCATGTTATAAAGTACAATCATCATGTCACAGAGCACATTTCAACATGTCATGTGTCTCCTCATTAATAGTGTCGTGTAAGTCAGCTGTTTAGCAGGTTGATGACATGGGGAAAAAATCTATCCTTGTGTTTAGTTGTTTTGGTTTGCAATGCCCTGTATCAGCGAGCGGAGAGAAGAAATTGAAACAAACTATGTCCAGGGTGTGAGGGATCCATAATTATTTTCACAACTCTCTTTTTGGCATGTTCAATGTACAGGTCTTCAATGGAGGAGAGTTTTGCAGCACTTTTTTTTGCAGTTTTAATTATTCTTTGTAGTCTG
>JANHFO010004209.1:53898-65905 GCA_032468095.1 Pareas carinatus
CACCAGCCTGAAGATGGCAAGTGAGACCTTGCCGAAACGTCGCCAAGATATTCTCAATCTTACATGGGAGAAGACCCAAACACACCTAGATCTACATGTATATATATTATGTATAGAGTGTCATTGTAAGTTCAGTTAATGTGTATGAAATGTTTGTTTTAATCTAATAAAATTAATAAAGATTTTTTTTAAAAAAAATAGAAGTCTGTTAAAAAAAATCACCCACACCTTGAGAGTCATTGCTGGGCATTTTAGCTAGGTGCTTAATTTGAGTGCCAGCAAGATAAAAAGGTTCTAGTAACAAACAATGTAGTAAAGTCACACTTGGAAGAATGTGCCCATATTTGCACTCACATATATTTTAACAATGTGTGTCTAATCATTGTACTGGTTTAGACAATCTTGGACTAAGAAAATATAAGTCACCTTGATTTAAGAAACAGAGAGCCAGATTGTGGCTTCAGCACATACATGCCACAGGCTTCAAGGCTTGTCAAAAAGGACATGTTCCCAGGGGAAGAATTCAACTTCCTATTTAATGAGAGAAGCTTCTGAAAGTATTCCTTAATCCAGAGCAAATGATAAGCTCCTTGCCAACTGTCAGACCCCTCCTAATAGATGAAAGGAGAAAAGTCTTCAGAAGTGGAATAGAACATCCTGTGCACTCAGTTTAAGAATCTTTCACACTAAATCCACACCAAGATAGATGGTTCAGGTCTTCCATCAAGATAGCAATAAAAAGAACGTCAGGGTGGAATTTGTTCAGATGCTTATCAGACAAAAGGATTAGATCTGACCAACTCTTGCTTCTTCTTTTTTCCCCTCAGAAAGAAGCAGCTGGTTCACATACCATAGTGCCATATAAGCAGTTTACTGATATGAATGGAAGTCTGCAAGACTGCGGTCCTAATTTTTCTCAGTAGGTGCACATATTATTCGTTAAATTATGGTGAAGATTCAGATGAATGTTCCTGGACTTTTTCAGCATTGCTGAATTTTGACATAGGAGTCTTTATTACATATATCCGGAATGACTTTGTATTTGGCCCCCTATGTAGTTGCTCAAGGATGAGATAAAGCATTTGCTTGGATGGCTTTGTTTGATGTTATATTCACATAACATAGAAGAGTCACACCTACTGGGTTATAAATACAATATGGTTTAGTTGGAAACCATATTAAGTCAAAGTTATTGTTCCAGGTTAGGACACTGTGTTGCTTAGAGATCCTATTATGCCTTCAAATATCTCCTTGCATGTCAGCCAAGTTCTTTTCATTGCAAGAAGATTTTTTAAAAAACAACATTGTTTTCATCAATTCCCAAAGAATCAGAAACCAGCCTGCTATCCAGGAAAGAACCATCTTCGCTGTTATTGTTATTGAAAAGAATGAATCTCTGCCCCATAGAAGCCTTTATGTTGAAGTTAAAATGCTGTGTGGCAGTAGACAGTGTTTGGTTTGGAAGTATCTAAGAAGCAATCCAAAGGAAGTAGGGGCAACAAAGTACTTCCTAGATGGAAAAATAAAGAATTACCTCACACATATGGGTGGGCTTTTTTCCAGGAAATACTGTAGGCTTTTTGAGATTGATCACTGAGATTGAGATTGATTACCTCAGTCCCCATTCCAGAAGCTACTTTATCAAGCACTCAAAGGGTGCATCTTCATCTACATTGCCCAGTTGTCCTGTCTGAAAAATGAGCAGGCAACTGTCTATAGAGAGCAGGAATGGATGATGTTCCCTTCTATTGATCTCTCCTCCAGCTTCCAAGTGACCTCAGGCTGCATTTGTCTGCTGTTTCCCAAGTGCTCCATTTCCTGCTATTGGATCTCACGTTTGGGATTCATTTTGTTGCAGTCTAATCTCAGCAGTCAACTGACCACATTACCACTCCTTCAACTAAGCCAGTGCTTAGTGATGACCACCAAGTGCCTCAACTGCAGCCCAAAAGCCACTTATTTATTGCAAAGTGTCAACACGGCAGCACACACTGTCCCCTGGCCATCAGCATCCCTCGCACACGTTGGCGTGCCCCCTGTGCCCCCCCATGCCCATTGTGCCCCCTGTGGCCATAAGTACCCCCATATTCATTAGTGCCATCCGCACCTATAGATGGTCCCATGCCGGTCAGTGACCCCCCATGACCCCCTGTAGCTATTGATGAACCCCCTGTGCCCCCTTCCCGCCCCACCTGCAGCCTACCCGAGTTCATCGTGGCTCTCCTAATGGTTTACACCAAGTTCTGGGGTCTAAACATAGCTCGCTGCGGGCCTTATGTAGCTCGTTGCGGGCATTCTGGTAGCTTACCTCAGCTTCTGCGACCTGCTGTGAGGTATGCTCCCCTCCAGGTTCTCTCCTCTCTCACCTTTGTCACAGACTCCTGCACTGCATTTGAGCCACCTGCCTTACCCCAGACGGGGAAGGAGGAAAGAAGCACTTCCATTGGACTGCTGGGCAGAGGAGCAGGTGATGCCAGAAATATCCTCAGACGATGTGGAGAGTGGGGGGAGGGTCCCTCTGGCTTTCTAGTGAAGAACTCTGTGCTGGGGCAATGGCACGTATGCCCACAGGAAGTGCTCTGAGAGCTGCCTCTGGCTTGTGTGCCCTAGGTTCACCAACACTGGCTTAGACTAAGGGTTCTTAAACCTTTCCCCCTCACATCCCCCTTTAATGTAATCTTAATATACACCCTTGTCCTAAAAATTCAAACATGAAAATGAACACAAAGGAAACAATGAAAGCAATATAACAAAACTTTGTGAAAGATAATATTGTTGGAACATTGTACCTAAAGGTTTTTCCACATCTCCCCTGGTGTCTGTCTGTACTTCCCCGAGGAATGTGCCCCTCACAGTTGGGGAAACCCTGTTTTAGACCTTTGTCCAAACTGTTGCATGGCACAGTCAGTGTAATGCTTGCCTCAGAAGTCAATCACAGCTTGTTTGAAATTCCAAGAAATGTTTTATTTTAAATTATTATTTTTCCTTAGTTTCCTGCAATTCCAGGATTCCATATATTTTCTCAGGTACCTGAAATAGAAGAGTTTTGTTCCCAGCTCCCAAATAATCTATGAGCTACACCCTCATGCATATAAAGGTTTATATGTCCTGGAAGATTTGCTTGCAATCAATTTTGCCAGTTACATTCCTGGAACAGAAAGGTGTTAGGTCACCAAGCAGGGGAATTATCTAATGGAAATAAGTGGTAACCTGCAGTCTGGGCTGAATACATTGCAAGCGGTTGCCAAAGTGCCTCCAACTGGACAGGATTTTTAAAAACTGGCTTAAAGCCAGCCTTGTGTGCACCTTAACCTTCAAATAAAATTGCTTTAGGGAATCTTGGTGATGAATTTTTATTCACTGGACACCATGCTGTTATTCCTCTCTGTTTTCAACATAACGTATTAAATGCACAAATGCCTTGTTGTCACATCCCTCTCAATAATTTTTTTGCAAATCCAGAAAATTCCCCTTTCATGAGTTTTTGCAATATTCTTTTCATTATCAAATGTGAGAATTAATACTGGGAGCCCTGGTGGCACAGTGGTTAGAATGCAGTATAGCAGTCAAACTCTGCCCATAGCCTGAAGTTTGATCCTGATGGGGTTTAAGATTGACTCAGTCTTCCATCCTTCTGAGGTTGTTAAAATGAGGACCCAGATTGTTGAGGGCAATAGGCTGACTCTGTAAACTGCTCAGACAGTGCTGTAAAGCTCTATGGAGCAGGATGTAAATCTAAGTGGTACTACTACTATTGCTACTATTGCCTAGTGATTTATGAAAGACGTCTTATAAAATGACATTATGGCTTAACTGACACTAAATATTAACACGTTTACTTATACAATATCTTAGAAGAAGAGAAGACTTTTCAATAATACAAGGACTTTTCTGAAGAGACATACAGAGGATAAAACAGTAAGATAATGACATAAAAAGAGGTATGGCAGGTTTTTAGATTTTTTTTGTCCTTGGAGAATTAAAGAATCGTAACTTTTTTCTAGCTGTATTGTGCTTATCCAAGATTCAGCAACTGATTTTTTTCTATGTTTTTAAACTATTAGGTGGAAAGCTATACTTTGTTTTGCTGCCATATTTTGTTAACATGAACTGGATAGGCTCTATGTGGATTTCTTTCAACCTTCCATGTGTTTTGGACTAGAAGTTGGGAAAACAGACTCGCAGTCTACCACTTTGCTTAAACTGATTTTTAAAAAAGAAGGACAAGGCTGAGTCTTTCCTATTCCATTCTCGAAAGCCAATTAGATTGAACAATTAGAATGTGAACAATTCAAGCAGAATGGGTACCTTCAATCATTTGTCAGAATGTGATCTGTGCAATGCGGTGGGGAAAGGAAGGAAGGAACAAGGTACAAGACGAATCACATGGCAAACCCTGCCATACATCAAAAATATTTCAGAAGCTGTAGAACACAGCTTTTGAGATCTACAAGTGGGTATTGCACACCGCCCAGAGGCTACCATACGAGGACAAATTATGCTTTGTAAAGATCACTTGGAGGTGAGAGATACTTCCAATGCAATCTACTGAATTTCCTGCATGGATTGCCCCTTTGACTATGTAGAAAAGATGGGGAGGAAGTTAACCATCAGATTGCAAGAACGCAAGTGGTCAGTCGAGGAGACCCAAACTCATTGGTATCCTCACACTGCAATGAACAAGGACACACATTAAATATGCATCTATCAAGATTGTTGGCTGAGCAGGCAGAAAAACAGCCAGGGTAGTGACTGAAGTCTGGGAAACAGGCCCCTCATCAATCAATAGGAGTGCTGATTTACCACCAGCCTATCAAGTACTTAGAAGGTCCACACCTGAGCAATACAAGCAAATGAAAGCTAACAGCAGCTAATGACTTAAAAGCCAGTCAACAACACATCCCAATTAACATCTAAAAAGCCATCCAAAACAGGCACTATAAATACCACACCCAAAATAACACACACTCTGCTTGAGAGAAATTTTCTGAAGATGGACTCCAGCATGAGTCCAAAAGCTCGGAAGACAAAACCTCTGGTCCCGGTGACTGACCCAGATTGGATCCTGCCAATTAGATTTTCACGTGACTCAGTACTTGTAAAAGGCATTGTATTTTACTCCATTTGGGTAGAAATAAATGGGTCCTTGGCCCCCAAGGGCAATGCGACTGTCATGTCGGTTAGATGGCCTCAAAAGGAAAACTATATTTGTGCATAGGTATGTGAACAGATGACTTTTTCTTGTCAAGATGTTATTGCAGCTTTTATTTAACTTCTTGTATTCATTTTGGGCTGAAGCCATCAAGGCAGCTTGTAACGGATCAAAATAAATCATCAGCAACATCATAAAAATGTAACGTGAACATTGAAGCCATCATAACAGATTGAAAGCAACACTAAAGCACTTAAGCACAATTTAAAAGTAAGATCATAAAGATGTCATTGGACAGCTTTTTTAGGACCAGAGAAGGTTTCTTCATGAATTCTGAAAAATGGAGAGAAGCAGGCTGACCCCATAGCTTTTTATTTGTCCCTGATATGGAAAGAAGTTCTTTAATCACTTTTAAAAAAATAAGACCAAGAACAAGAGGTCATCATCAATCCGTGGAGTGTGCTACAAGGCATGAATCATTGTGTGTGTTCTCTTTTCCTGAACATAGGTAGATTCTCAGTTGTTTTCATAAGGTCTGAACAGAGACAGAGTAGGAGATCAAGGCATCTCTGAGTCAAGGCATCCCACAAATTGTGACTGACACAAACAAAAACATTTCCAACAACAGGTTCTCTGCAACTAATGGTATCTTCAGAAGGACCATAAATCCTTTAATCATCAAGAGATTTTCATTATAAATTACGGTGAACCTTATCAGCAGAGAGAATATCAGTATTTACTGACATTTGAAACTGAGGGAATGGTGTAAACTTACAACAATCCAAACAATATTTATTTTTAAAAGCCTTCTTGGTATTAGTTTACACTGAGATTACCCAATTTGGTTCAAGACGTTTTTATATGCAAATCAATAAGATTATTACTTGCTATTATATTATATGGATAGCTATTAAAGTAACATCAGTGCAGTTCACTTTCTATTCTGTTTATGGGAGTGCCCCAAAAGAGTCACATAATAAGCAAGATTCATTGTGGGAAGAAATATAACTGAGCATGTGACCTGAACCTGGGATTGCATCTCATTCTTTAAGAGTGAGAAGGAATGGAACGCATAACTCAATCACAGACACATTTTCTAAATGCAGAAGATCCTAGACATAATTCCTTAGCATTCCATAAAAAAGGAAAAACAATCCTGGAATTCTTGGTTAAAAATGCCAGAGACTTCGTAATTGGCCAGATAAGCAAATGCTGTAAAATGCTTCAAGTCGTTTCATTTCCTCTGCTCAGTTCATATTAAGTTGGAGATGCAAAGAAATCTCAGTAGACTTCTTCTTACCCTGTACTTGATTTTAAATTAAGGTGCTACACATTTTGTCAGAACAACTTCCAATCTGCTGACTGCTATGAGTGAGAAGACAGTCTTGGAGTATAGTTTCAATAGTTGTCAGAAAGCACTTGTCATTTCACATTAAAGTTTTTAACTGGCCTAGCAAATTCTTAAGGACAATAATGCAACATTTAATTTACCAAGCAAATCAGAATCAGGCCATTTCATGTGTAGGTGGCAAGCTTATTTGTGTGTGTGTATGTGTATTTTCCAGTAACAACATGTTTTTTGAAGCACGGCCTTTGCATGGATTATTCAGGGCTGATTGAACTGAAAGCTATCCCATTTGCAGAGACATATAATACTTGTGGCATTAGCTCTGACAAGGTCCAACCTCATGTTCAGTAGTGCTTAGCCGATGCCTTATGAGTATATAAATAAATCCAAAGCCCCCAGAGTTTGGTAAATCACCTCCCAATGAAAATTGCACAAATTACTGTGTCTCAGAAGGCACTGACCTTACTATTAGCCTCAGCATGCTTGAGAATTGAAGGCAGACTACTTTTGCCCAGCTGCAGGAGGCATTAAAATCCAAATCAATTACCAGTCCTTATTTGAAGAATGTCCAGGAACAGAGTGGCCTTATGTTTGCTGCAATGTGACATCCAATTATATGTCAGGAGTGCCAAGTTTGTTGAAAGCAGTTATCACGTCTGACCTTTGAGAAGATTACCAGGGGCGATGGCCCAAAAGGTTGATAAGGCCACAACAAGGCCATATAGACAGAGCAAGATTAAAAAAAAGCTTTAATTGGATTGCAACCCATTTAACTTGTAATTATATTGCAATTGAATTAACCACAGTCAATCTAACTCTCTTTGTATTTAATATACTTGCTAATTTCTTCCTTTGCCTTACTGCTATTTATGGTAATTTTTGGAAGGGGGGAGGGTCATTTTAAACTTTGCAGTTCTAAAGCTGTGGCATGTGTTCTCCAACTGTAAATGAAAAAAAACAAGATGTCAGGCGCTAGAGGAACACTTTCCATTGCTATTCCCAAGAGAAACCGGTTTAAGTGGATAAAAAGTCCTTTATAAAAAGAAGATGGCCATCCAGGAAAGGAAAAGAAAATTTCAAAACGTGATATTTAAGAGGGGAACCATGATCAAGCTAGCAAAATGGTGGAATTTGTTCCTCCTGCTTTGAGTAATCTAGGCTAGGGTCTTAGCCCCGCACTGAGATGAGTCCTGCATAGAGAACTAATTTCATGCTTCTCAGAAATGGCAAATAAAGAGTGATATATGCCTTCAGAATATGCCACGTCTGGTTGTGTATGAGCAGAATAAGAAGGATGGCACAACCCCTGTTGGAGCAAACTGGATGCGATAATGCCTTGATTTCCCCCCCTGACATCATAACTTTCTATATGGAGGACTTTGTCTACATAGTTTGGGCACAGAGAAAGGTCCATGAGACAGTTCCCGTACAACTTGAAGCAATACACTCCAGAATCAGGTGGTTAATTCTTCTAATAATTACTAATAATAATAATGAACAAATAAGAATAAAGAGTCTATTTGTTGTAGTGATTAAGGTGCTGGCCTAGAAACCAGGAGACTGTGAGTTCTAGTTTCACTTTAGGCATGAAAGCTGGCTGGGTAACTTTGAACCAGTCACTTACTCAGAAGAACAGAGTTGGAAGGGACTGTAAAGGTCCAACCCCCTGCTCAAGCAGAAAATCCTATACCATTTCAGACAAAATGGTTGTTCAATCTTGTTAGGGTTGTACGGGTGAAGATCCCTTTAAGTAACCCTACAGGTTGGTTTGCAGAATGCATGGCCAGCTGAAGCAAGCTGAGCCACACCTATCCTAATTGCCCCAGGCCTCAGAGGATATAAACCAGCAGAGTTTAATCATTTACCTCTCTTGCTTTGGTGACCTGCTGTGGTGTACGTCTTTGAAGATAGTTCCTGGATTGCTGTGTTTTTTCCTGGCCAACCTTGTTGGCGAAAAATACTGGAGAAACGCCTGACTAACCTGGTTAGTAGAAGGAATGCTTGACTGGTTTTCTGACCTGGACTGTTGACCTCGTTTTTCTGGACTGCGGCTGTGATTGAGTAAAACCCTTTTTGCAACTCATTGCAGTCTGTCTTTGTGCTTTGCTACTTCCTAGTGCAGACACTTCCGTCCTGCGCACCATCCTTGTACCCAAGGAACCTGCTTGCAGCCAACACTGGCTACAAGCCAGGGGTGCTCTGACAGTGGTCATGCAACAATATTAAAGTATACTGGAATAAGATTACAGCATGGTTAACACAAATAACAGGGAAAGAGATTGACATGAAACCAGAATCATTTTTACTGGGATTAGGAATACAGAGAATAGACAAAGACTTAAAATACTTAATTATCCATATATTAATGGCAGCCAGAATAGTTCTTGCCTAGCATTGGAAGGACAAGGAGATACCCAAAGATGAGGAGGTTTTACTAAAAGTAATGGACTGTCCTGAGATTGATATGTTAACATTACAATTGAGAGAAAATGAAAAAACAACCTATGTGGTCTCGCTTCTATCAATAGTTGGAAGAAGAGTGGAATATAACTAAGGTAATAAATTGAAATATAGGGACGCCAACAAGGAAGTACTAAATAAAGTTTAAATACCCTCTCATGGATCCTCATCAGCATCGGAATGATACAAATATTGGAAATGTGATTGATGATTGTTTGTAAGATGAGAACAGTAGACTGGTATAGAACTGCATACATCTTTTCCAAGTATGTGTGGGTAAGGTAGAATGAAAATCGGATAAAAAAACGGAGATACGGATACAAGGGAACACTAAAGGGAAGTTCTGGGAAAGCTGTTATAGGAAAAGAAAGAAAGAAAGTGAGAAAGTAGAAGGGGGAAAAGGAGGGAAGGTGGACAGGAAAGGAAATAAGGAAGAGAGGAAAAAGGAAAATGGAAGATCAGAAAAACAGTAAAAGAAGTGAAGAGGGCGAGAGAAGGGAAATGAGAAGTAGATGGGAGAAGGGAAGTGAGACTAAGGTAGAGATAGGGAAACAAGGGAAAAACTTGCAAACAATACATATAATTAATAATTGCACAAGACGAGAGTGAAAGAAGGGCAAGGGAGCTAGACAAAGAGACATAAAAGAATGAGAAGATGAGAAAAAGGAAGGGAAAGAGAGAATAAGACAAAGTCGATAGAAAGAAGAGAACATGGATAGAATTAAAGGTGAGAAAAGGAGAAAAAAGGAGAAAGTAGAAGAGAAGAAAAGAGAGAAAGAGAAAAGAAAAGAGAAGGGAAAGAGGAAAAGCAAGAGAGAGAGGGAAAAATAAAAAGGGGAAAAAGCGAAAGAGGGACGAGGAACAGAAGTGAAGAAAATAAGGAAAAAACAGATTCAATCCCAAATTCAAATAAAGACAGCCTAAATGGGAAAAGAAGGGATCCCATAACTGACAAGTTCGGGAGGAAGAATGAAGCAGGACACATGGGAACAGCAACAGTGTCTTTATTCACACAAACCAACAGTAACAGACGAAGCTGCAGACGGCAGCTTCACCCCCTTTAAATTACTTTGTCTAGCGCTGCTTAACCAATAACCGCTCTGTGCTTTCTCAGACAGCAAGTCTACTAGTTGGGAGGGGGTCTTCCTAATTACCTCCAGAGCCCATTTCCTGCTCCGGACACAACAATAATGGGTCAATATGACACAGAGAGTGAAGAGCCAGAGCCAATAATAGAAGGTGGACAATGGAACATTCAAATGTTGTATGTATACTGTATACTATACACCATGGAAACTATTTAGATCTTTAAACTGCCTCTTCTTTTTGAATAGATTATGGAAACTAACTGAACTGAGGTCTCGTTATTGTTGCGGAAACCTTACTAAGATGAACATTACACAGTAAAAAAAAGTAACGTCCTAATTTGGGGAACAAAAAGTGAATGTGAAAGCAACTTAAAACCCCAGTGTTAAGGACTGTTTAAATATTGTTACCCAATGTTTAAGAACACATTTCTATATCAACCTCCTGAACTAACATATATAAAGACCTTACCCAATGAATGACTAACGAATGAATACTAACAAGTAAAGGAAACTGTGCAGACAGTGAACAACACAATTGGAACTTACAGCACGCGACAGAACAACCTACGAAAGAAGGAAAAGGAAAGGAAGCAAGACATTTCAAACAATATCTAAATGCTATATTGAAAGGAAGGAAAGGAGTAAGTCAAGGCAAATAATGCAAATGTACATTGTAAATGTCATTTTTTTTAAAGTTGTAATTAATAGAGAGAATTTTAAAAGAAACCAAAACCAAAACAAATAAATTCATCTGTTTAGCTGTTCTTTCTTCATTTCCTGTGAAAAAGCCATTTTGTCCCTCTCTACTAAATCCAAATCTTTAACTTCTCACTGTTAGACAATCCGAAGCCATGATACAAATCTTCATATCTCAAATTTATAGTCCAGCTTTTTTTTCTACCCTCCCCTCAAATGTCCAAATCTTTAAATATTTTTCCTTTCCTTTTCTTCCAGTCACATATCAATTTATAATCCATTGTACTTCTTACTTATTTCCACCACTCATTCTTATCAGGGTCCAAGTCTTCTAATTCCAACTCTTAAACCTATTTCAGCTCTCACCATTTATTTCCAATCATAATTCAATTTCAAATCATCAGAGTATTCCTCTGAATTGCTCATTTTTTTAAGCACATTGATTTCAATAGATCTTCCACGGCAGGAGGAAACCTCAAAAAAATCCTTCACTCAGAAGGGACCTAGGAGGTCTTCTAATTGTCTAATTAAGTGTCACCCTCTCCTTTTCTTATACTCATGTGGATTAGGGGGGTATTTCTCTGACATAAACACACACACACACACACACACACACACCTCTTTTATTGGTAGCACTTAAGCCATGTTTCCTTTCTTGTTGATCTGGTGATGAATATTCCTTCTCTCTATGAAGACCATCCTATTTACTCTCTACAATACCTTGTAACAATAAAGTATAAGTAGTCCTTGACTTACAACAGTTTGCTGAGTGACTGTTGAAAGTTACAACAACATTGAAAAAAGTGACATGATTGTTTTTCACCCTTACGACCATTGACACATGCAATGATCACACAATCAAAATTGAGATACTTGGTAAGTGACTCATATTTATGGCAGTTGCTGTGTCCTGGACTCATGTGACATTCTGGTCAGCAAAGTCAATGGAGGTCTATTACTAACAAAGCCCCTCTTATCTGTGAGTTGGTCCAGGAGGGGGGAGTGGACCTGGCTGGAATCACGGAGACCTGGTTGGGCCAGGAGGATGGGGTCCCTGTTGTCGAGCTGTGCCCACCAGGTTTCTGCGTTTTTCATCAACCAAGGGCCCTGGGGAGGGGTGTGTGTGTGGTCAATTATAATTAGGGAAGAGTTCTTACCGAGAGAGACCACTGTTCCTCAAGTGGCTGGTTGTGAGTCCCTCCTGGTGAAGTGGGGCCCTGGGAGGCAGTGGGGTGTGCTGATCGCGTACCTGGCTCCCTGCCA
>JANHFO010004209.1:74554-87949 GCA_032468095.1 Pareas carinatus
TGAAGAAGTTAAACTGCTCTGGGATTTTAGAATTCAAACAGACAGGCACCTACCGCACAACACCCCGGACCTAACAACTGACGATAAGAAAGACAAAAAAGTCTGGATAGTGGATGTGTCAGTGCCTGAAGACAGCAGAATGGAACAGAAAGGTCTGGAAAATATAACAAAATCCAAATACCTACAAATAGAAATAGAACGACTCTGGCAAAAGCGAGCAAGGGTAGTCCCAATAGTAATAGGTGCCTTGAGTGCAATCCCAAAACAACTGGAGCACCACTTGAACACCATTGACATTGACAAATTCGCCATCAGTCAGTTGCAAAAGGTAGCCTTACTGGGAATAGCTTCCATCCTGTGACGGTATCTGTAACACCATCAAACATCTACATCTGCCTATTTCAGGTCCTTGGTAAGGACTCAATAGGTAGACAAAAATGCCAAATCCAGTCTGAACTTCTGGCAGACTGTGCAATTAACAATAATACTAATACTAATAGTAATAATAAAACCAAGTACCTCCTAGTCTTACTTTTTTATCATCAGAAGGCAATTTACAGATCTCTGTCTGTGTTATAGGTGAGGGCACATGATGTTTAGTTGGGTTAATGTGATTTTAGTTTGCAGCTGAATGTAAGAGCAAAAATTGTGTACTTGCATTTTCCTAAAAGCAGGATGCTTTTCCTCTTGCACTAAAAAGGAATCTTCTTCCCACCTTTTTCATCCTGCTGGCCCTTGTGCTTGTCATCTAGAGCTGACAAGGAGTGAAAAGCTTTGCCCTGCCTAAGCAGGCAGTCACAATCTTAATGGTGAGCCCCTAACCAATTTCCTCATCATATTCCATCAGTTGCCACCTAAGGCAGCCTTCAGATTCCCTAATGTTTGGATTAGTCCTGTTGAATCTGCTTCATTAAAAATAATATGTACCAAAATAGCAATGCTCGTGACTCTTATTTTCCGTCCAATTGTTGTAAAGGGAATAAGAAGACGACCTGGAAAAAGGAACCGAGGGTGGGGAACATACAGGAAATTCAACGTCTGGCATAAAAGTAGTGCTTGCAATGAATTAAGTCCTCTGAAGAGATGCCAACTAAACCTTTTAGAAGATCCTGAGCATTTTCCACCATCACTAAGTTCCTCCTTTTTCTCTGTTCATCCCCACTTTTTGTCCTCAAGAAGCAAATCTAACTAAACAGGGATGATGAAATAGATTCCCCTTTGCCAGTGTGCCAATCAGATACACAGCTTGCCAACCTCACTGAAAGCAAACAAAACTATTGACCATGTAGGAAATTTCATCAGCTGCCTGCTACATTAACCATTTTACACCCACCTTCTAATAATGGCACCATGTTGTCCAATACTGCCCACAATAAGCATCTCTTCTTTTCTGCTTAGTTCTCCAAGGCATAGGTTTTCAAACTGTGGTCCATGGAGTTGCCAGGGGATCCACAGACAGGTCAAGAAAATTTTTGAAAAAGCAATATACATAAATTGTCGATTAGTAGTTAGTTGAATTTGTGGGAATGGGGTTCGCCATATAGCAACATGTTTTGGGGTCAGCAGCTTGAAAAACATTGAAAACCTCCAAGGCAAAGCAACTAAACATGGCCTTGGCATGAGCTTCTCTAAGGAGAAAATGTGGTCTTTAATGCCAGTATATTTGTACAAAGGGGTTTGAACAACACTCAGCCTTTGATTGTGAGCCAATCCATAAGAAAGCATGAAAAGCTGCAATATAACATCTGCCTGAAAAATTTCAAATTAAGGAGTTCATAGTGACCTGAAATAATGTTGACAACCAATATTTTGGAGTGACATTTACTACAAATGTTGTCACTGGAAAGTTAGTCAAATGGGTGAAAACCCATGAAAAATGCACTCCCAAAGATGATTCAGTGCTTTTAAATTTTTTTTATTCTGCACTGCTTTCTTCCATATTTGGCTACTTAATCTCCAATTTGCTCCTCGGGAGGGGGATAATTAAAAAGTAGGGTGCATTGCAGATCTATGAATGGAAGGCAATACCCTTAAGAAATAACTGATCAACTCTTTTGAAATCAATGGTATTTGATAAACTAGACTAGTATTTGATGAAGTAGCACAAAGCCTACTTCTTGGTAAGATAGGACAATGTGGGTTAGAGAGCACTATCCACAGATGGACTTGCAATTGGCTGACCAGCCTAACTCAGCATGTGGTCCTCAATGGAACTACATCTACACGGAGGGAAGCATGCAGTGGAGTACCTCAAAGTTATGGCTAAGGCCCAGTGCTGTTCAACAGTTTCATAAATGACCTTGATGAGGGGATCGAACAGGGTGTTCATCAAATTTGCGGATGACACCAAGCTGGAGGGAATTGTTAACATTTTGGAAGATAGACCTAAGATTTCAGAAGGCTCTTGACAGACTTAAGTCTTGGGCCTTATGCAATTCAGTGGTAAGAACAAAAAAGATTCTGAACTTAGGCAGGAAAAATCAAATGCACAGGTATAGCATAGGCAGTACCTGACTCAAATAGTAATGCTGTGAGATTTTCTCCAAGAATTTTCTATCCATGGGTTGCATGATAAGATAAAATAGTGACTTATCATTGTCTTCTGCTCAGTATGTAATGGCAGCTTTGCCATTGTTACTAAAGCCATCATCTATGTCCAGTGTAAATCACTGCTGGCCAATATATAGTAGGTACCTGCTTGCTTTAGCTGCGCAGCTGAAATGGCCTTCACACCTTGGATGATTCTTCTTGGATTCTTGCATACACACCTTTCTTTGCTCATCCCTCCCCATTGACTATGATCAGACAGCAGAACAAGACCTGTGGTGTGTGTGTATTTTATTTTATTAATTGATAGTTAATAAAAAAGAAGGTGATCTCAAGAATTAACAAGAATATTGTTAACTGGACGAATAATGAGACTGGACTCTTCAGGATGCAACTAACCAAACCTAACCAAATCTAGCATGGCTATGACAGCCTCTGTGATGGTGAATGGCATTTATTTAACCTCTAACCATCTGAAGAATCCACCACTAAGAGAAAAGTTTTACCATGGAAGAGCCCCACAAAGTCTACATGGAGTCTAGACCACTGGTCTTTTAGTCTTTCCCATTCTCTGGGAGGAGCCTTGGGCAATGCCAGTCTGGATTCCTGGCAGGGTCCGCAGCTGGCAACCCATGCCTGAATGTCAGTGTTCATGTTGGGCCACCATGCATAGCCCCTAGCCAGGGATTTCATATGGTCTATCCCTGAATGGTCATCATGCATGGATTTTAATACTTTTGTTTGTTGGGACCTAGGTAGGACAACCCTCTCACCCCATAGGAGGCACCCTTCTTGGGCTGAACGTTCCTCCTTTCTTGCGAGGAACGACCAGAATTCTTCCACTGTAGGGTTAGACGACCACCTTTTAAGCACCCAAGTCAAGACAGCCCTCAGTGTTTTGTCGCTGTCCTTCTGTTTAGTTACTTGGGCTGCGATCATCAAACCAGGCTGGCAAAACTCAATGAGGAGGACAGAGCTATGTCAAGAACAGGTGTCCTTCTTAGTGGCCATGGGGCATCTGTTCAAAGTGTCTGCATGGCCTATGTCCTTACCAGGTCTATGCAGCAACGTATAGTTACAAGCAGCTAAAAATATCAACCACTGGGTAAATCTGGGAGAGAGGGCCAGAGGAGTAGGCCTGTTCTCAGTTAGCAGCCCAAGGAACAGTTTGTGATCCATCAAAACCACAAAGTGTCTCCCATATAAGCACTCATGGAAGCGCTTAACCTCGGCAACAATGGCAAGCACTTCCTTATCGGCTTGGCTATAATTACGTTCAGGGGCTGAAAGAGTGCGTGAAAAGAAAGCGATTGGCGCTTCTCTTCCTGATGGCAGCTGTGGTTTAGCACTGTGCCGACCCCAAAGGGGGAGGCATCACAAGTCAATACAAGTAGAAGGGTAGTCGTGTAGCGAACGAGCAAGCTATAGCTGACAGTAATTTCTTAACAGCCCTAAAGACTTCATCCTCCCTGAGTCCACATTTCCACAAGACATTTTTAGATAGCAGCCAATGTAATGATTCAGGCACAGTGGCTTTTTGTTTTAGGAAAGCATTATAAAAGTTTAACAGGCCTAAAAATGTTTGGAGTTCAGTCTTGTTTTTGGGTTTGAGTGCTTGCTGTATTGCTTTCACTTTGTCCATGGTGCGGTGAATACCATCTCTGTTAATCTGGTACCCCAGGAACTCAACCTCGGGCACCACAATTTTGCATTTATTGCTCTTCAGTTTGAGCCCGGTTTCTCTAAATTAGTTAAGCACTACACTTAATCGAAAAGAGAGTTGTTCCTTGTCCCTTGCAGTTATTAGTACATCATCAAAGTAGGGAATTACCTCAGAAATCTTGTATAGGAGCGTCTTTCCATGACGCTCTGGAAGATTCCTGGGGCAATACTTATGCCAAATTGTAAATTGCACTTAAAGGCCCAAACGATAGTGTGTCACTATCATTTGGACCTCAGTTGCAGTGCCATCTACTGACAGCTGCTGGTAGGCCTGGGCCAGGTCTAATTTTGCAAAAAAAAAATCCTGATCCGAGAGAATGCAACAAGTGCTGTACCACTGGAACGGGGTATGCACTCTGTTGGAGCGCCTTGTTCAGTGTGCATTTGTAATCTGCTCAAATTCTCACTGAAATGTCTCCCTTTATTGGAGTAACAATAGGGGTTTCCCATTTTGCATGATCAGTAGGGACTAACACATCCTGCCTGATCAGCTTGTCCAATTCTGCATTCAATTTTGCTCTAAGGGCAAAGGGAACTCTCCTGGGCTTTAGCCTGATAGGGACCACTAATGGGTCTAGATTAATAGAGATTGAGGTGCCCCGGTACTTGCCTAGGGTGTCGCTGAACACATCTTTGAAGTCTTCTATGAGGTCCCGGCTCCACTGGTTTCCTACAAAGCAGACTCCTGTGACTTCCAGACCCAGGGGCTCGAACCACTGCAGTCCCAGCAGTGTGGGCAGTTGCCCTCCCACAATGGTCAGTTGCAAACTGCCCCTGAAATCCTTGTAGGAGAGTGGAACGGTTGCTCTGCCTTGATAACCCATTAGCTGTAGAGACTATGGTTTCAGTTGGCTTCTGGTAAGGTGGGGGCAGGCTTGTTTCAGACAGAATCAGGAGATCATGGTAATCACTGAGCCAGAGTCCACCTCCATTTTGCAACTCTTCCTGTTGATCACGACATTTGCTTGAATTTTGTTGTTTCTGTTAGTCTTATTCTCACTAAGTTGTATCTTGCATGTATCAGAGCTGTTTTTTATTTGCCAAGCTTTCCATAGTGGTCACTTTTCCGTCACTTACTTCTGTGTGGACACCCTTGGGTTTTCTTGTGGGGGTATAAGGGTGGGTGTTGGTAATGCTGCTCTGCCTACTCATGCTAGTTGACCCTTCTTCCTGCAGCGGTGGCAGGTAGCATCCTTGAATTGGCAGGCTGCCCTGGGGTGAAACCCCCCACAGCTTTCACAGCCCTCGAGTTTTCTCCCTTCTGTTTTTCAATTTTGTAAATTTACTTTCCCTTGCTTTCCGTTGAATCATCTTGAGGGTCATAGCACCCTTCCTGGTGCACTGCTGCTGCCATTTTAGTTGTTGCTGATGACCCTGAGATGTGTTGTAATGAATCAGCTGCTGTTGTGGAAGATTCGGTGGCTACCGCTTTGTTGACTGCAATTTGGAATGTTAATTTTTTGTTGGCTAAAAGCCTGCATTGTAGTTTCCTGTCTCTGACCCCAAATATAATTTGGTCGAGTAGAGACTCTTCCAAATTGGTGAATTGGCAATGGGTGGATGTCTTTTGGAGCTCTGCCAAATACTGATTGAAGAACTGTCCCCTCTCTGCATCCTATGCCGAAACTCATATTGCTTCATGTACATCGAGGGCGTTGGCGCATAGTGGGCCTGCAGCTTCTCCATGAGATCCTTCCAGGAGATTTCTTGGAATGTGGCCGGCTCCGTGAGGTTTTTCACCATGTCGAAAACCTCATGGCTGCAATAACTTAGGAATAATGCTTTCTTTCTTTTTTCCGAAATGTTAGGCAAGTCATGGGCATCCCAATGTTCTTTGGTTGCATCAAATGGTGTTGGGGCTTGAATTGAAGATATTTTTGCTCTGTGCAGTGATATGTTTCTTCCCCAATCACTGGGCAGGGAGGCTAGTTCTCCAGTCTGTGTTGGTCATCCTTGTTCGATGTCCTCAATATCCCACCTTTGCCACCAGGTGTTAACTGGACAAATAATGAGACTGGACTTTTCAGGATGCAACTAACCAAACATTTATTCACAGTAACAACTAATTAAAGAAATCTCCCTCCTGGGAATGAAGCCACCCTGTAACAGCATCATGAAGCGCATTGTCATTGTTGAAGCGGTGCGACACAAGCTTTGGGGAATGCTGACTTCTGGTGCAGTGTTGGTTCACAATAATGCTTGTCCGCATACTGCTGGATGCACCAAAGAACTTTCAGAGCAGTTCCATTGGGATGTTTTTGATCATCCCTCCCATAGCCCAGATTTGGTGCCCAGTGACTACCACCTCTTCTGGCTTCATTCCCAGGAGGGAGATTTTTTTGTAAAAGGAATTGCAAACCTTGTAAGATGTTATTGCAAGTGCCTCAATTTAAATGATGATTATGTCAAAAAGTAATGTAACATTTTCTAAGTTGTATAATTAAAGTTTTGTATCTGTGAGGGTCTGTCATCGATGACCAAATGGAAGGTTTTTCCTGAATGGCCCTCGTACACATACCTATAGATACATTGGTGTATTAGTTAAACTACTGGCTCAGAAACTAGAAGACTGTGAGTTCTACTCCTGCCTTAGGTTCAAAGCCAACTGGGTGACCTTTGGTCATTCACTCTGTCTCACCCCAGTCCACCTCACATGGTTGCTGTGGGGAAAAAAGAAAAGGAATATTAGATATGTTAACCGCCTTGAGTTGTGCATGAAAAAAAGGCAGATCAAAACTTTTTTTCCAGTTTTTATTCTGATTTACTCCATGCTATTATTGTTAATTATCTCTTTTTTTAAAAAGAGGGTTGTTCTTGCTTTTAAAAATTACTTGTTGCACCCAGATTCTTTTTCTTAAAAAAAATCTGACTGTGTTATAAGTCTACAATGATCTTCTGCAGTCATGTGTTTTGTGGGTCTTTAGAAATTTCAATAAAGGAAAAATGATTAGGGTAATAAATTGCATAACTGGTTGAAAATTGGCTATAAACCCCCAGTCCTGTTTGAGGTACGGACATATTATAGGAAAGTACTGTTCTCGGTTTATTGGGAACATGTTAATAGATGCATGTTAATGCACAGTGAATAAAAGGGCCTAGCGGTTATTAAACAGAGTGAAGCAATTGCCGCACCCCCTACAAATGGAGGATAAATGTAAATAAAAGCAAATGATGGCCTAAGGGAGTAGGGCAGCCAGGCTTTTAAAAAGCTGCTTTAACAAGAGCTGCTGATTGCTGCTGCTTCAGGCAGCAAGAATATATCTTATGCTTGGCACCACTAATGGAAAGATGCTGGCAACACTGCTTTCCATCAAGTGAGGAATCTCAAAGGAAAATATTGCAGGTCCTCAGACACATTATAAATGGCTCGGATGATCAGCTTAAAACGAAGTTGGATTCCTTTGAAAACTCCCTTTTTTTCTCGTGTGCTAAAACCAACCAAATCTGTAAGAATGCTGGCAAAAGAACCGTATGGCATATTAGATTTTTTAGTTTTAACAATAAAAGGCTGATTTGTGACCATGCGTTAGAAGAGTTGACTGTTTGGGTATTTATTTGGGCCTATATTAAACGGTTATTTAAATAAAATAGATAAAATATATTGCACCGTTGAGCTTATGTCCTTCAGACTGTGAAGTACATCAGAATCAGAATTTACCTCCGGTGTGCATGCTCTATACCTACCTACATACAATAGACAAACTGTGATTACAAGCATAAGATTACTCATCATTACTGTGATTACTCATCATGTCATGTACATATGAGCTGCAATTGACAAAGCATGATCTTAATCATGAATACAATCACAATCTTAAAGTACATTTAGCACTTCATGTTATAAAGTACAATCATGTCACAACACAAAACACATTTTCAAGAAAGTTGTTCTTACACTGAATGAATCTTACTACCTAAAGAAATTTACTACCTTGAGAAATATACTTGCCTCTTCTTATGTCCTTTATCAGACTCCTTGTTAATTATGTGCAACCATTGCTTAATGGACATTAATTAACATTATCACTACCAAAAATTTAAAACCCAATTAAAGCACGGAGGCCTTTATTTGAGACCTTGACCTCACACCATTTAATTTCCCAATGATTTAAGCAAATTCTTTGTACAGCCAATACATTACAGCTATACTCCATGCTTTCATTAATATCAGATGAAAGAGAGGATATCTTTTCCTCATCCAAACTGAGTTAAAAAGATAACCGACCTCTTTTTTATATATTTCTTACAGACTGATAAATATGATTGGCATCATAAAAGTTAGTGTGGCAAATTCTCAAGCTAAGAATGATTATAAGAGGTCGAGCCTTTGGACAATAATTTGCCCATAAGTACTATCTACCTTTGCTGAACGAATTGCTTGTATTGTTAGAGCTATGCCTTTTTTGTAGGCAATTATACCAGCTGAATACTTAGCATGATTTCAGTTTTCCCCAAATTCTTAACACTTCAAGAATCCAGACTCAACTTCCTAGTAGAATACTTGGTATTGAGAATGAATATTTATCCAACAATTCTTACAAGGCAAATTTCCAGCTACTTTGGATTAACAAATCCAAGCATACTGAGTTAAGTATTCAGTTAGTATAATACCCTAAGTCTCTAAACTGATGACTTTTGGACTCTGCTAGTTACAGTTGATGGACATTAAAAGTGCTAGTCTGCTCATTCTAATTGTTGCATATTGACAGCAGTTTTACGGGTTTTTTGCAAGCCCGGCAGCAAGCAACTTTAACAGTTCGTTTGACAGTTTGCTTTGACAGCTCGCTGCTGATTGGATAAGGCACGCCAAAGCGCACCTAGTATAAAAGCGAACAGCCTGGGCTTGCCCGGTGCTGAGAGTGCTTGACAGTTGACAGTTGCCATTGTACATAAATAAACCTCTGTTGTTGACCCACTCTCACGCCTCCAGCCTCATCTGTCCGGCGATCCACCACCCTGGTGACGAGGATGGGATAAACCCATTAAGAACAGACCACCGGCTGTACTCGATCACGATCGCTGCATGGAGCGAAGGTGAAAACTGATCTCAATCACTGCACAGAGCAACTAAGAGAAATGGCTAACGCTCAGTCTTCAGCGCAATTCGTGCAACCATTGGCACAATTGGATCCAACCCAAGAGCTTTGGCAGGACTATCTCTCCCGTTTCAAATTCTATACTGAAGCCCACAATGTGGATGAGTTTCCCGAAAAGTGGAAAAAGGTGCTTTTCCTATCAAACTGCGGTCACGTAGTGTTTAAGATGGCAGCGAGCTTAGTGGAACCCAAACCGCTAGAGGCCCTCTCCTGGAATGACCTAATTGACAAGCTGACTGTGCATTATTCCCCTACCCTTTCCATGTGGGTCAGGCGGCATGAGTTTCAGCACCGGCTGCAGAAGCCGGATGAATCCTTCGGTGATTATTTAACGGCGCTGCGAGTGACTTCTGCCCATTGCAAATTTCCTGACTTAGATAACATGCTGTTGACCCAATTAATATTTGGAATTAAAACCGCATAAGTGTCAAATTGGGGTGCCAGCGGTAGAATTCCTGGGGTTCATTCACTTGACTGCTGATAAGGTTCGGGCCATTCATGAGGCCCCCATGCCCAAGTCTGAAACTGATCTGCAGGTCTTCTTAGGCCTATTGAACTTTTATGCAGTCTTCCTCCAGCACAAAGCCATGGTGGCTGAGCCCCTGCACAGACTGCTGACCAAGGACACAGCTTGGGTTTGGCGTGCTAAAGAAGACGCTGCCTTTAGGGGGGTGAAGGACCTTCTGTCAGCTGACAGCCTGCTGATTCGCTACAACTCCACCTTTCCTCTCATTCTTGCATGTGATGCTTCCCCTTTTGGGGTGGGGGCAGTGTTGAGTCATAGGCTTCCTTCAGGTGCGGAGTCTCCCATTGCCTATTACTCCTGCACCTTATCTGCACCTGAATGAAACTACAGCCAGGTTGATAAGGAGGCACCCGCCATTGTGTCAGAGGTGAAGCGGTTGCATGAGTACCTGTATGGTCACCGTTCCACTATTGTCACTGACCACAAGCCCCTTCTTGGCATGCTGGCTGGGGACCGCCACACCCCACCCCGCATTGTCACCCTAAGGTGGGTGATTTTCCTTGCAGCATACTCTTACCACCTCGTCTACCAACTGGGCAAATCATTGGGCCATGCCAACAGCTTGAGCTGTTGCCCCATTGCCACCAAAATGGAGCAGGAGGGGAACGAAAGCCCCATTCTCCTGGTTGATGCATGCCAGCCTGGCCTGATCACTGCTGACCAGGTTGCCTGGGTCACTGCTAGGGACAAAACCCTTAAGACAGTTCTTTCCTGGGTTTTAAGCCTTCTTCGCCTATGGGCGAAGGATTTCCCCCTTTCTTCATTGGAGGGATGAAATCTCTACCCAATCAGGCTGCTTGCTGTGGGGAGAAAGGGTGATTCTCCCAGAGTCTCTCAGGACCCAAGTCGTGGCCACCCTCCACGATGGCCACCCTGGGGTCGAAAGAATGAAATCCCTAGCAAGAGGGTATTTCTGGTGGCCAAATATGGATGCACTGATTCAGGACTGGGTGGAACATTGTGTTCCATGCCAGGAATCAAGGCCTGTCCTTCCCAAGCCCCCCCCCGAGAGTGGGAATAACCCCCAGGGCCATGATCTCAATTCCATGTCGATTTTGCTGGTCCCTTTCATGCAAATGTTTTTTTTAAAGAGTAGATGCCTTCTCAAAGTGGCTAGAGGTTCGCTTAATGCCTTCAACTACCTCTGAAGCTGTCATTACTGTCTTTGACAGTATTTTCGCCACCCATGGCCTTCCTGACTTTATTGTTTCGCACAACGGTTTCCAATTCACGTCCACAACCATAGAGCAATATCTGGGGGAAAGGGGGATCTGCCACACATTAATTGCTCACCATAATTCAGCAGCAAACGGCATGACAGAACGCGTGGTCCGGTCTACCAAGGCCCTAAGCCGCCAGGGGCCTGGTCCTTGGCAGAGCCGACTTAATAAATTTTTGGCATGGCAACACGTTACCCCCCATAAAACCACCGGTCGGAGCCCAGTGGAAATTCTAATGGGCCGGAGGCTCCAAACAGTTTTAGACTGCCTTCACCCTAGCTACGCACCCGACTCAACTGAAATAGAAGCTGACTGTCTCAACATCTGAGCATAGGCGACAAGGCCTATGCCAGAAACTATAATGGGGCAAGTAAATGGGTGTTGGGTGAGGTGATGGATATTAAGGGGCCCAAGTCATATGTGATCACCCTGCCAGATGGAACAAAAGGGCAACGTTACATCGACCAACTAAGGGGAGCAATTAGGCCAAGAGCCGCATCAGAGGGAAACCACCCAGGGCCTAACACTAGCATCCCCCCCCGCAGACGAATACAAGGAAGAAACTGGTGACATACCTGATGCTGGGCTGCAAAATGGTCATGGAGCCAAAAATGAGTCTTTGATGCGGGACAAGCCTTCCCCCGGAGTCTCTCAGGTGCCACCAGCGGCAAGCATGGAGGCTCAGACACGAAAAACCTCTTCCACTGCATTCCCAGCACAGAATGATCTGCGAACTCTGGTAGAGTACCCTAACACCCCGCCTACCTAAACGATTACCTCTGCTACTGGATTGGGCCATCTGAGGAGTAGGGGTGTTGCATATTGACAGCAGCTCCGCTGGCTTTTTGCAAGTCTAGCTGCAAGCAACTTTGACAGTTCGTTTGACAGTTTGTTTTGACAGTTTGCTGCTAATTGGATAAGGTGCACCAAAGCGCACCTAGAATAAAAGTGAACAGCCCGAACTTGCCCGGTGCTGAGAGTGCTTGACAGTTGACAGTTCCCATTGTACATAATAAACCTCTGTTGACCCACTCTCACGCCTCCAGCCTCATCTGTCTGGCGATCCAACACTAATCAACTTCTTAAACTTATGGATATTAAAGTCCAATCTCCTGAAGAGCATCTGGTTGGAGCAGAATACTGTCTAATATGGGGCATGGGAGGTCAAATCAACAAAGGGTTTTTTTTGGAACCACCTGTTAGAAAACTGTTAGTCCTTTGGTATCAAAGGCCTGCTATTCACAGAGTATATCTAATCTTTTTTCCTTCAAGGCAAACAGGAATACAGGTGCATATTTCTATTCATAGGAAACATACAGTAAATTAAAGGAAAACTGTTTTCTATAGACCTGAAACTCTAGCAAATGCATTCAATCTGTGCTAGAGTGGCTGAAGCAAAGCATGCAGAATTTACTGGCAATGGATGGGTTGACTCCTCTTTACTAGGGGTCTGCAAAGATGACTGGCTGGGGAATAAAAATAAAAAATGTAATAAATAAAAATAAAATAAATAAATAATAAAAAAGCTCATCTGCCTTTCAAAAACCAAATGCTAAGTCTCTTAAGTGAATATCTTTATTCATAACTCTTTTTAATTTTCCAAAATTGACATTGACAAAATATCGAGATTTGCAAAATTGCAAATATGGAGGAAGTGGTTGCGCCCATAGTCATAGGAGCCCTTGGAGCAGTACCCAAAGGGCTGTCTAGATACATCGAAATTCTGAACTTATCAGACCAGAATATCCTGACTTTGCAAAAAAACCACCCAGAACTGCCTACATACTCAGAGGCTACCTTAACAGCTCTTAGGTCCTTGGTTAGGACTTGAACTGTTATGTTTTTACCAGATCCAGACTGTGAATCAGATTGAAGATTAACCAAATAACAATAATAGTAATAATAATAGCAACCAACAGGGTTATGATTTTGTGGATAAAGCACGAAGATTCCTTATTAATCTCCAGGCTGTGGACGAGAAATGCCAGAGCTGTCTCTGCAATCATAAACAATCTTTGAATCATTTTCATAGCAGAGCATCCTAATTTAAACTACAGTAGATTACAATTCTGCTCTAATATCATCTAGCAATGTGATAGTTTACAAAAATAAAAATTAAAAATGCCTGCAAATTGTTTTACATTTTCTCCGCTCCTTCCATCCCTCTGTCCCTTCCTCCATTCCCTTCCGTCTTTCCCTCCTCTCTCTCTCCCTCTCCTTCCTTCCTTCCTTCCTTCCTTCCTTCCTTCCTTCCTTCCTTCCTTCCTTCCTTCCTTCCTTCCTT
>JANHFO010004210.1:48185-58697 GCA_032468095.1 Pareas carinatus
AGATAGATAGATAGATAGATAGATAGATAGATAGATAGATAGACAGATAGATAGATAGATAGATAGATAGATAGATACATAGATAGATACGAAAAATTTGGCTATCATTAAGATATCCAATCCTTAAGGGTGTAAATGTAGAACTATTTCTGAAAAGTATATTTTTGTTGTTGATGATGATTCAACTAATTCATCAGAGAAATATAACTTTGCCTGCTGTGAAAGAGAGTTAAGGGTGAGAGTTTCACAGGATAAAGAAAAATGTTCTAATAAAGATCAATAAAGAAGTCAGCAGTCCTGTTGATGGCCATTTCATCTCCTGTCAGTCAACAAGGTTATGCCATGACTTAAGTAAAATACAGGATTTTGCCTCCAGGAACTTACAGTTTAGATGGAGAAGATCAGGAAACAACAGAGCAAAAGAAGACTGAATACAAGTGAAAGCATAAATTAATGTGAGAACTACCAATGTGATATGGGAAATCCAGAACAGAAATATAAGTAATATGAATGTCAAGTTCTGCTTACTGGCCTCAGTGAGATTAAAAATATCTCGATCTGCTCAGCAACTGAAAACATACTAGGGTGATTTGGTAACCTCAAATGGAATTAGGTAAATTCCAAAGAGTGGAGCAATTGATAACTAATTTCTACTCTGTCTTGAATTGCTATGTTATTTACGAACTTTCATTAATTTTACAATGATTGCTGTTAGAAAAATCTATCCTTCTACTCCTTAGGAGATGAAAAGTATTTGGTGGCACATAATCAATCAATTAATTATTGCTGTTAATAAAATTGGCTTTGTTTTTTATGATTTGATGTTTTCCACCTTCAGAGCAGAGCAGAATGCAAATAAGTAAATAAGTAGACCAATCAATCAATTTAAAATCTTCTTCCTCACTCATTATTTATGCTGTTTTTGTATTTTGTGAGGTTGTGGGTCATTCCATCTTTGGAAAAAAGTTGAGTTAAATCCAGGATGAGCAGTTCTTTCACTCTAACATTTTCAGCATTCTTACTAAACTTCCCCAGTTCCTTCCTTTTTCTCTGACCATAATCATGCTTCAAGCTAAACATTAAATGTCATTGAAGCTTAACCAGAGAATTAGGATGGAGTAGGAAAGGGTCATAGCTGGCTTGCTATGGATTAGCCCATTGGGATGATCAGTGATGGCATAGGCTTTTTCAGAACGCAAGAACAAAAAGTACTGTATATCACAACATTACAACACAACCCCATTCCCCCACATAAATCTGTGTCAGGTGTAGCAATGCAGGCACAAAATGATGGAACTTGGGTCATGACATCACAGTACATATTTTGTCATTTTGGGAAGATATAAGGTAAGCTTTATTGTCCCTTTTTTTTCTATGAACACACTGACACAAATTTTAAAAAAATTAAATGAGATACCTAGAAATGGTGAGGAACAACCAAATCAGGATGTGTTCAAGTGACTAGTGATCATAAACCTACTAAATAGAAAGCTCTTTCAGAAAGCTCTTTTATTTTAACAGATAATCATCTACTTTTACATATTTACAGTGCTGAAAATCCTGCTGAACCAACAGGTCCAAAGAAAGGTACTTTTGATTTATTTAGTTTTAACATTTTGTGTTCTTCATAAGCACAGATGCTTCTCAAGTTAACACCCTATTACAGTGATGACGAACCTTTAAGAGACCGAGTGCCCAACTGCAACCCAAAAACCGCTTACTTATCTCAAAGTGCTAACATGGCAACACATGGCCCCCATAACCATTGGTGATCCCCCATGCCCACCGGTGCCCCCCCATGCCCACTGCGGCCATCAACAACCCATGTCCCCCTGCAGCCTTTGGTGCCCCCATTACCCCATGGCCATTGGCACCACCTGCACCCCTTCACCCCACCCGTGTCCTACCCAAGCTCACTGCGGGCCTTCCGGCGGCCTCCCCCAGTTTGTGCATCCCACTGTGAGTAATGCTCCCCTCCAATCTAGCTCCTCTCCTCTCTCACCTTTGCCACAGACTCCACGCTTCATTTGAACCACCCGCCTTACCTCAGAGATGAAGCGCTCCCTTTGGGCCGTTGGGCAGAGGGGTGGGGTGATGTTAGAAATGTCATCAGGTGCACATGGAGAGGGGGAGGGGAGCCCCACGTCCTTCTGGCTTCTAGTAAAGAAATCTGTGCTGAGCTGACGACGTGTGTGCACACACACAAGTTCATCACCACTGCCCTATTATGATTAAGGAAAAGCTACGCTTCTTGATGCATATACTTCCTGTCAGTTAGTTGTACTTGAAATAATATTATTTCATTTCTTCTTCTGTTGGTTGAAATCAGGTAAAGCCTTCTAGGTCAACATAGATATATCCTTTTTTTTCAAAACAGAGCTCACCAATGCACTAGTCTATCCAGGGTACCTAAAATGGTTCACACAATTGTCTCTGCAGCTCTTCCTCATTGCATGTACAGTAAAGATGTCTTCTCCCCGTATCCCCCCATTTCTTCCACACATCTAAGAATGAAGAAGTGGAATCTGTGACCATCAGATATTATTGATCTCAAGTCTCTTTCAGAATGACCAGGAGTCAAGAAAAATGGAGGATTGTACGCCAATAACCACTTGTCCCCAAGCAAATAAATGACAGCCCAAGCCAGGCCATTTGATTTTACCGTATTTTCCGGCGTATATGGTGACCACTGCACTGAAGTTCTGCCTTTTAAGTTTCGCATTTCGACGACGATCTAGCCTCCAAAACCGGACCCGGGAGGGAGACAAACAGGCTTTGCCTCTTGGCGGTAGCGGGCAGGTTCAAAGGTATTGCTCGGTGGGGCAAAACTCGCAAGCAGTGAGCGGGCGGGCAGCGGTGGTGGCTGGGCAAGACTCTTTTGCTCCACCCCTGCACCAGCTTTTGTAAGTTTGGAGACTAGATCGCCAGCTAGCACAGTGGGCTGAGGAGGAAACGTGGGTTATTCCCCCCCCAAAAAAAAACACGAAGGGGAAGAAGGCGAAACTTAAAAGGCAGAGCTTCAGTGCAGGGGGCGCCTTATACGTCGGAATATACAGTACTTGTAGAATGCAAAAAACCCACATAAGGTATTTTTATTTATTTATTTTATTTAATTAGACTTCTATACCGCCCTTCTCCATATGGGACTCAGGGCAGTGTACAGCCATATAAAATACACAAAATACATACATCGAAATTAAAACCATTTTAAAAGATATTAAATTGTGGCTGACTTTAAAAAATCCAAATGTTAAAACCAATTTGGAACCAGATAAAAAAAAATCTAAAATAGTAAGGGGGAAAGAGGGGGAGACTAGGCCAAACCGGCCTGCACAAAAAGGTGTGTCTTTAAGGCCTTTAGTCAGAGCATCTGTTTTGTATCTTACTCAGATGGCCAGGTAGTCCTCGGTTTACAACAACAAGGTAAGCAAATATGTTGTTAAGCAGCATGATCATAAAGTGTGATGTCACTGCAGCTCCAATTGTGGTGGTTAGGTGAATCTCCTATGCGGTTAGGCAAAATGCCATGTAGTTGCCATTTGCAAACTCCTGATGTCTTCCCATTGATTTTGCTGTTGGAAGCCGGCACTGAAAATCCCAAATGGTGATTGCATGAGTGCAGGAACCCTGTGAACCCTTCAACTTCGAGGACTACCCATAAATCTCCTTATTCAGCACTGCTGTAACTTCAAATAGTTGCTAAACAAATGGTCATTGATCAAGGTCTTACATATAGTACCAAGAAAACTTGCCTAGATTATATGCATATAAATGGATTGATTTTACTTGAGTGAATTCATCTGTATGATACAGGTGTACTCTCAGAGCAAATGACGCACTTCATATAACATCCCTGGATGCAACCGTCACTACTCACATTACAGTTTAAATCAAAGATTGTTTATGATACCAGTAGAAATAAATATTCGCTATCTTAGTTCCTTCTGGTTATGTTGGGCTTCCATAATTAGCAGACTCCCAACTTGAACTCAGCCGAAAACTACTAAGGTATTAGACCGATTAGCATCTTCACGTCAGCCAAGATGAAGCCACGTTTACCCAGCTTGTTGCTTTCTGCCAACAGAACAAGCCACATTCTCTCTAGTTTAAATTCTGAGTTTCTTCTTCCTGCCTTTCACTTGGCTTTTGCATTTGTTACCGAGACGGACTTGGTTTGGCTAGTTATTGACATGAGATCAACATTCACGCCCAGAGAAACTTTAGTTCACAATGTAGCTGACTCTCCAAATTTCAGTTAAGTATGGCTGGGAATTATGGACACTGGAGCTAAACATGTTTATAGGACACAGGATTAGGAAAATATGGCAAAAAGAAGTATTGCTTTTAATGAACTAGTCAATGGGAACCATTATTTTAAATATGGCAGAAGTATTTAGTTAAGAAAATTGTTATCTGAACAAAAATATAGGTACAAGTAGTCCTCGCTTAATGAGCAACTGTTTAGCAACTAGCTGAAGTTACAAGAGCATTGAAAAAGTAACTTTACCACAGGCCCTCACACTGACAACTGTCACGGTGTTCTCACAATTGCATGATCTGGCTTCCTACAAATAGAGTCAATGGAGAAGCTGGCATTAAAAACAAAAATTGCAGTCACGTGATGTCTCAATTAATAATCAAGTTGCTTAGCAATGGAATTGCCAGTCCTAATTGTGGCCATTAAGCGAGGACTACCTGCATATCAGTGTGAAGCACGGAATTACAAACCTGGTAAGAAGGATGAGTACTGTTTCTGATTCAGGCTCTTAAATCAAAAAGTATTGTTGTTATTTGTGGCTGCTGGTCACACTAGGCATATGATACTTAAGAGGATTAGGAGCATCAGGCCTCTTAATACTAGCCTCTGGGGAATGCTAACAGAATGGCCTACCTACCGAATACACATCCTGTTTGTAATTGACTTAATATAGTCAGCATTTGGCTGACTATATTAAGTCAGAATGTTGGACAAGATTTTTCCTTGATTTTCATTAAGAGAGTTGTTACATTGTGGCAACAGTAAAAAATTCGAAGTTCCTTTTGGCACAGACAAGCAGGACAGGAATCCAAACAAGGGATTCAGATTATAAATATGTCTCATATTTCAATTATCCAGTTAAAGCCAGTTAGGCTGAAAAAAAATCAAAGTTTAAGAAAACGTGGGTGTAAGTTGCTCACGATTTGTTCTGGTTCAGACCCCTTATTCCCAAAGAAGATTGTCAAATTGTTTCTTATATTCCCACCTAATGCTGAAGACACATGTTGTTTTTATACTAGCTGGAACGAAAGAACTTCTCCTGAGATCAGTTTATAGGGCATGTAATTTTTTTAAAGACTAGAATAGTGGCTCCAAACAGACGATTTTGAGACTTGTAGATTTTAACTCTCAAAATGGCTGGCTAAGGAATTCTGGGAGTTGAAATCCACAAGTCTTAAAGTTGCCAAGATGGCAGTCCCCTTGTCTAAACATATGAGAGAGCAATAGCATCGCTTTTGTGATATCATCACTCAAAACAATTGAATGCATTGTTTCTACCCTACTATCTACCCCTATTAATTTTGTAGGAAGTAAGAGTTCCATAACAGCAAAAAGAGTTGAGTCCGGAGGCACCACCAGGCCACTAGTGTTCCGGGTCCATAATAGTGTACCTTCATTGGTTCGTGAAATTTTATTAGAACGTGGTTGGATAGAATATGATGAGCATGAGCAAGATAATGAAGACTGGAACCTGTACTGGAGAAATTGCCCTTTCCGATTGACAGAACACCAGAGCATCAAACCATGGCAGAGGCTCAATCACCATCCAGAAACTATCAGAATCACTCGGAAAGATTATTTGGCAAGACATCTGAAACGCATGAAGGGAATATATGGAACCACCCTTTATGAGTTCAGCCCAGTGGCTTTCATCATGCCCAACGACTACATAAAATTTATAACTGAGTACTCCAAGAAGAGGCAAATACCAGGAAAAAAGCTGAGTTACTGGATTTGCAAGCCAGTTGATAGGTCTCGCGGGAGAGGCATCCTCATTTTTCAAGACATTAAGGATTTTGTTTATGACTGCATGGTAATTGTGCAAAAGTATATCAGCAACCCTTTGCTTATTTCCGGATACAAATGGGACCTCCGTATTTATGTTTGTGTTACAAGTTTTTACCCCCTTACAATTTATATATATGAAGAAGGACTGGTGAGGTTTGCAACAGAGAAGTTTGATCTTAGTACCCTTGACAACATTTACGCTCACTTGACAAACACAAGCATTAATAAGTTTGGGCCATCATACAGAAAGGACAAAGAAGTCATTGGCTCTGGTTGCAAATGGACTTTTAGCAAACTTCGGGCCTATTTACGGAGCTGCAATGTTGATGACCTGGTCCTGTGGAAAAGAATCAACCACATAGTCATTCTAACTTTGTTGGCCATCACCACTTCAGTACCGTTTACTTCCAACTGCTTTGAACTCTTTGGGTTTGACATTTTGGTTGATGAGAAAATGAAACCCTGGCTTCTAGAAGTAAACCACAGCCCAGGCCTGCGTTTAGACTGTGCCTGTGATGCAACTGTCAAAAGGAAGCTGCTCCATGACATTGTCGACTTGCTGAATTACAAGGAAGCTGATACTCTAAGAAAAAGCAGAGGGGCCAATCGTAGGCTTTCGTGCTTCAGCCAATCACAATATTTGCTGACAACCCAGTCAGAGGTCCCACTGGGTTTCCTGGCTTGTGGGAAAGGAATCAAATCAGCAACAACTTCCCCTTCTCCATCGTGTTTGCAGATCAATAAAAGAGCACCCACATATGGCAGAACAGCAAGTGCATACCCTCGGAAAACTTTGACATCACAATTACGTGAAAAGATGCACATGCCCCAAACACCTATCCAATCAAAGCCATTAACCAAAAGCAGACAGATGTTAAGAACTAGTCATTCGCTATGTGAGTCTGTTCAGTCCACACACTGGTTTAACTCACTAGAGTTCTACACCCACAAGCCAACTATTCCTTCTTATTTTCTCTCAGATAAAGATAGACGGCCATTCCCCCGTGTAGGTGATTTTATCCTTATATTTCCTTTCAATGATGCAGCACTTGAAGCATCTAAGAATGGGATGAATGTCAAAAGTGTAATACAGGAAATCCATAAGTTAATCAGTAAAGAATTACAACCACAACACCAAAAATTAAATAAAGCCTTAATTAACCAGTAGACAAATGGGTTGATTCTATACTCTTTTTACGAAAGAGCTTGAAAGCTGATGACAAACATATACTAAACTTCTTCAACCTGGTGCTCACCAGATGTGCCAGACCAAGACCTATATTTCTCAGACAATAAAATCAGTAAAATCCCAAACATCTAACAGGCAGAAAATTTGGGAAGTCTCCCCTATACACTTCCAAATTTTCTTTCGTTTCCTTCCTTTGAAATAATTTTCAATATAAGTGCAAATGTTGGAAAATTTGCAATGGTCTTTTTCAAAATATATACAAATAATAGCAACGAACGAGATAAAACATTAAGCGGTTTATTCAGAATTGGCATTTGAATCAGTAAACAGTACAAACAAATAATGTACCAGTTGTACTAATATATCATTGTTTAATTTTAAAAAGACTTTTGACCACTTTCAATTTGTATTCAAGTTTAGCATCGAAATTACAAAAGTGAAAACAGAAGTTCAAACAGCCTGTTTTCCATTAACATGTCAAAAATACAGAAGACTTTTCTGTGGTCTAACATAGACATACTCATCTACATATTCATCCTGTGACTGAAGTATACACACAGGATCCAAACACAAGATGGGATACCAGTTCAGTTTTCTGTTCACAAAATGTTACACCAGTTCAGTTTTTCCCAACTCACCATTGTCTCTCTGAGTTGGACTACAAACCACAGATTCTCAGCCATGCAAACAAAGATAATGCACATCATGCTCCCACAGTTCTAAAAATCACCAGCTTGGAAGAAGATGTATCCCAGGGAAACAAACAAATATAAAGACAGTTGAGTGACAGGAAAATCAAGATACAGAAATATACACATCTTAGTATCTGAATTTCTTCACACAGCTGGAAAAATAATATGGATATGTACTCCTGAAGAGTGAAACGTATCTGGATGCAAATATTTATCCAGATTTCATTTCACTGGAGCACTTATGACATTTCTCTAACACAGGGATTATTTTCACATACGGCACTTATAAGCTAAGTATAAAATGAGAACTCATAACTTTGAAACTCCATCGGAGTCCTATTTACTTGTAGATTTCTAGGGAGTTCCATTATGCAGTATAATTTCCTTTGGGAAGGGAGCAGAAACTACAGTCATTAGATGAGTCCAGCTTCCCCCATGGACTTTCTGAGGCTGGCTCAGAAGGTCGCAAATGGCAATTGGAGGATAATCCTAGGATGCTACAACCATTGTAAATACATACCAGTTGTCAAGGACCCAAATTTTGATCGCGTGACTGTGGGGACGCTCTGACAGTTGCAATGCAAGGACCGGTTGTAAGTCAGTTTTTAAGGGACATTTCCAAAGGTCGCTAAACAAATATTTGTATGTCTAGGACTATCTTTACCTTCCAGCTTTTTCATTGTTTGGTCCTGTGCATAGTTATCTCCACTTATCTTTTAGTCATTCTAGCCCCAGAAATATCTATTCATTTAACAGGAAATATTCACCAGAAAAGGAAGGGAGACTCAAATGGCCATTTCTAGCTTATTTGCTGTCACCAGCGAGCCATACCCTAACCCCAGCTGGGGGGGACCAGACTGGGATTCGAACTTGGGCTGATTTACTTGCTAAGCTATTGCCTTAGCCACTACACAGGCTCACACTTTGATGACTAGGATCAGGGAGTATTAGACTCACATGAGGCATGACACCTGGATTACCTCTGATTACAGGGATGGAACATCCAGTTCCGTATTCGTGCTTCAGCCCAGACTAGGGTCATTCTAGTGAATCTCTCCTGTTAAATAAATCACTTTAACCGCCTACAGTGGCCCTAGTCTGAGCTGAAGAGCAAATACAGAACTGGATGATCACTATAATCAAGGTAAACCAGGTCATGCCTCATATGACATCTATTCATATCGCTGCCTTTTGACAAGTTTTAAGTATGCAAACTTGCATGCTGCACACTATGGTTGCTTAAGCAATATAGTCTGAATTTTAGCTTAGCACGATTTCATTGTGGTTTTTAAAGAACTGTTTATGGCTTGGCATGTTGTGAGAATCCAGTCTGTTATGATCAATTCAACAAACCCCAACTTAACAAAGAATAACTCGGCTAATCACAGAAATCTCAAAACTCAGATCCTGGGGAGGTAACCTTGATCAACTGGTGATATTTTAGAAAAATAGTTTATGCTAAAAAAGAAAAGCATCCTCCTTTGCCACACGCAAAAGGCTACAGGTGAGCACAAGCATTCAAACTTCCATGATGAAAATTATGATGATCTACACAAGAATGGGGCAAATGACAAAAGATTTGCAACACCATCACTCAAATACTATGGCTTATGTACTTCCATCAGACCTTGGAATATGTGTGATGAAGTTAGCATATCTGTGTCATAATTTTGACATCACCACAATGTGTTCCACATGCTAGAGGTAGTTGAGACTGATTATTTAGAACGGGTCCCCAGCCACCGATTCATGGACCTGCATCGATCCACAGCATGCCAGCAACCAGGCCACACAAAAGCCAGGCCCCATTCATGGGATGCAGGCAGCATGCAAAATCACGCCCACTCTGGTCTGTGGAAAAACCGCTCTCCATGGAACCAGTCCTTTGTGCCCAAAAATTTGGGGGCCACTGATATAGAATATTGTTTTGTTTTTTTACAACTTTGCAATCCCTTGCATTGGGGTGGAGTCAGGGTGACTGATTGGAACTGAGCATTTACAGATTGGATGCCCTTCCTGATACCTATGCAGAGTTCGCAGCAGATAACTTATTCATTGCGCACAGAAACATCTGCTGTTAGCTAGGATCAAACTCACAGCCTCTAGATTGTGAGAGCTCCACCTCTAGACCACCATGCCGCTCCATTTAGAATACATCATATTCTTTTGTATGATTTTAGAGTTACAGTGGTTCTTATTTCTTCATCATATCTCATCACTGCTCAAACAAAAGCTAATAGGGCTTGCAGGCTTTCACTATGATTCCAGTGTTCAAAAAGGTGGAACGGATTCCTTTTCACTTCAGGCAAATGGGGACAACCATTTTTTCCACCACTTTTTCAAAAATAAATTCATATTGAACATCTATATGTTTCTTTTTTTAAAAAAATGCTGATTGTGTCACTGTTTACATTAATTTGTAGCAAGCTGTATTCTATTTGCATTGTTTACATTTTGAATTTTAATGCTGGCATTAAAAATACTGCAAACAGCAAGGTTGTAAGGCCACAATTTAGGGCAGGTGTGGGGAACTGTGGCCCTTTTATGACTTGCGGACTTCAACTCCCAGAATTCCTGAGCCACTC